>CM059211.1:36150445-36242945 GCA_030347435.1 Clarias fuscus
TCTTTATACTCGAGCGTCTCTTCATATTAATGCACGTATTTATATTAATAAGATATAAATTCTGTAGTAACAACGTACGCATGGAGCTGTGTGATGGAACATAATTAGTTTTCTATAAAGAAATATTTCATTTTTCTTCACATCTAGGGAATGAGTCTCCAGTGTCAGTCAGGTGTAGAAGCTGTATCGTTAAGGGATAAATCAGTTTATAGCTGCTTTAATCTAGGCGATAGCTTTTCCCCCTCACTACGGTATGTCACTGATTATGTTCCTATGACGGCACTCCCCCAAGCGTTTCATCAACGCTCTGTACGTTGTAAGAATATTAAGAATTCAAATATTAAGAAGTGACCTGGGTTGAAAGGAACGAGTACGTCTACTGCCACACGGTACGTTTTAAATGTTAAGATGGTTTGCATGGAGAACAAGTGGTCCAGCATGACTCCTCTATCATAATTCCAATCATTAAAGTCTCTCCATATAACGATAATTCGCCACACGCATCTTGACTGCCAAAGAGGTGATCAGAGGTGTCATCAATTCTGAGGCAAAGTTCTCATTAAGGCATAATCATCGTCTTCACCCAGGCATATTTTAACGTGAGGGGTCTCGGCCATGTCTGTAGGAGCACCTCTCGCTGAATCTGATTACAGGCTACTCGTGTGACAGAGATGCCGGGCAACTGGTGATGCAATCCCTGAAGAGAAAGCCACCATTCATTAGACAGGTCTAATGCGATCGAAAGCACTTGTGCAAATAAACACCGAGTCGACGGGGAAGAATCCCACAGTCCGCAGGCCTGCGCCAGGCGGTGACTAATTCGGCTCGACCCTTTTGTCGTATTAATCCCGTGCAGCAGCGTTCGGTGCTCCTTATAAATTGCATCTAATAGGCTTCAAATCAGGGCCTAATTAAAACTGCATTAGCTGTAATGAATCGGAAAAACGGAGAGCCCAATTTATTGAAAGCTGTGTTTAGACAAGAGGGCGCTTCGATAATACATGACGCAATCCCAGCTCTTCGGGATCATCTCCTCTTTCTAATGCAAACCTCCTGTGTGTGTGAGGGAGAGAGAGAGAGGGGAAAATTCAAGAGGAAAAGAGAGAGAGAGAGAGAGAGAGAGAGAGAGACTGGCTAGGCATAAGTGTCATCCCCGTTCGGGCCCTAATCATTACAAGCTTTGTTAGAGGTTAACTTAGCAACATTAAGACATCTTTAGCATCAGGAAAACACAGATGGAGCGTGAGTGTGCCAATCAGCATCACAGGTGCTCATAATTGTCCGCCTAATTGCTTCATTATTCCTCGCAGGTCCCCGGCCTCGGCTCGGCATCTGCGGTTCCATCACTCGGGCGTTCGGCGGATCCCTCGGCAGCGTCGATGAGATGCCTCTCCAGAGTTTTAACATGTATCTGCATGTTGCCCTTATTTCCCCCGAGGACCTCGCTTTTATTTATTCCTCTCGACGCGACGCAAATCAACTAGACTCCAAACCTCCCTCCGCCCCCGAAGCCGCGCCATTACTTTTTTGCGGAAATTCCCACGGTGCCGGGAATGATCACGACGCTTAGGCCAAATTTGTTGTCGGATATCTTATTAGGGAAAAATAGAGAGCGCTGAGTATAAGAGACGGGAAAATCCCACATCAATTATATCCGTTAAAAGTGCCGCGTGGTGTAGTGTGTGTGTGTGTGTGTGTGAATTAGGGCAGGAGACAGCTCATGGAAAAGACAAGAGCGTTCCCAGGAGAGGCCCTAAACAGACCGAAGGTGGCGGGGAATCACACATCTCGAGTGGGTTCGGCTCAGCACAGATGATGGAAAGAGAAGAGAAAAAAAAAAAAGAAAAAAAAAAACATTGTGATTTTTGGTCAGTGAAGCAGCTGACAGGTTGCGAGTGTGTGTTTGAACTGACTTTGTCATGTGTGTAGTAAAGCAGTCGCTATGAGCCTGGGGTGCTGCTGTGTGCATTAAAATCAATCAACAACTCAATTTCTTTCAGAGGACATAAGGATCAGCAATAAGATCTAGAAATGAAGAATAGACATGGGGAAATCAAAAATTCAATCTGTTATGAGGAAAGGATCAATAATAATAATAATAATAATAATAATAATAATAATAATAATAATCTAACTAGTGCTATTTATCTAGTTTTATTCAATTGTTATCACCAATCACCAATCTATTCTTTGGTCGGTTTTGTACACAATAAAGTTAAAAACTATTTTGTGTGACACAGTGGATAACAGTGCTATGAATTGATGTCTATGATAAAGTTATGAACCGTTCTGTATGAAAAAGTTACAGACCAATATGTATGATACATTAATGAACCCTTGTAAATAATTGAAGAATGGGCCGTTGCGTACAATAAAGTTATGAACCGTTGCGTTCGATAAAGTTATGAACCGTTGCGTTCGATAAAGTTATGAACCGTTGCGTACGATAAAGTTATGAACCGTTGCGTACGATAAAGTTATGAACCGTTGCGTTCGATAAAGTTATGAACCGTTGCGTACGATAAAGTTATGAACCGTTGCGTTCGATAAAGTTATGAACCGTTGCGTACGATAAAGTTATGAACCGTTGCGTTCGATAAAGTTATGAACCGTTGCGTTCGATAAAGTTATGAACCGTTGCGTTCGATAAAGTTATGAACCGTTGCGTACGATAAAGTTATGAACCGTTGCGTTCGATAAAGTTATGAACCGTTGCGTTCGATAAAGTTATGAACCGTTGCGTTCGATAAAGTTATGAACCGTTGCGTTCGAAAAAGTTATGAACCGTTGCGTACGATAAAGTTATGAACCGTTGCGTACGATAAAGTTATGAACCGTTGCGTACGATAAAGTTATGAACCGTTGAGTACGATAAGGTCATGAACCGATGTTTTCGAGAACATGCCTTAAAGTTACAAACCATTGTGTGTGACAAAGTTATTAACCATTGCACACAATAAAGTTACAAACTGTAGCGTACGATAAAGTTACGAACCATTCTGTCGCTCTGGATAAGGGGGTCTGCCAAATGCTCAAATGTAAATGTGTAGTTACGAACCAGCGTGTACAATAAAGTTACAAACCATTGTGTTGTGAACCGCCTTGTACAATAAACTTTTGAACCGCTGCATAGGCGAAGGTTATGAACTGTTGTTTTTGAGAAAGTTATGAACCGTTAGCATACCATAAAGTGACAAACCGTTGTGTATGATAAAGTTATGAGCCACCTTGTACAATAAGGTTATGAGCTGTTATTTATAGTAAAGTCACATTCTATTGTAGATAATAAAGTTAGATCAAATCATCAGGTACAAAAACGTTCTGCTGTGTAAACATTTTTAAAAATCATCCCTGTCTGTGGATTTGGCTGTAGCATGAACTACTTCATCAATAAATTATAAAGTCATTGTGGTTAGATGAAAAAAAAAAAAAAAAAAACCCTCATTGGAGAAACCTTTTTTCAGCACTCTGCATCACATCTCCACAAACTTTGCCTCCTGAGATCGTCCTTTAAAACAACAGCATGGTGAGAAGGTGAGAAGTCGGGTGAAATCATACGAGGAGAGATCCCTGTGCAGCCCTGAGCAACCCGCTGCCCACCCACAGAGTCAATGAGGCAGTCATGTATGCACGTTCATGCTCCAAGTCTGGGCTTGTGCAGCACAGGACTGGACCAATTATCTCAGGCCGAGTGGGAATACACACACGCACACACACACACACACACACACACACAGATGTACACAGATGTACACAGACTACACCCACGACCCATGATCCCCTGCTGTAAAAACGCCTCCATGTATCAATCACATGCCTTTTGTTTGACTGCAGGATCAAAATACACCCTGTTTGAGGTTTTTCTCCTTCAGGTGACAAATGCATTTCGGATACTGAATGACTCCCTTATTGCGCAGCATCATCATCCAGGATCGACTCCAACTACAAATCCGTCCATATTAGAAGAGTCAAGAGTGTATTGTGAAACTTGCTAAAAATGCTAAAAAAAAAAATAGCATTTTTATTTACCAGGCTATTGAAATCATATTATTTATGCCATATTAACAGTTGTGAAAGTTGGGGAAGGGTGGAGAATATACATGCATATTACATTTAATGTTATGTAATATCTATGAAAGAAATACAGTTGTGTGCAAAAGTTCTTAAAATGTTTTAGTTTAATTTACTGTTTATTTTAAACAGTCAGACTTTCTTGCATTTTTAATGTAGTATTGAAAAAAGGCCTTTTTTCTGTCTCTCACTTTCAGTCCAGTTGCTGAACCTGAGCAGTTTCAGAGGAATTAAATAATATGGATAATTCAAACATAAAAAACACTAACGTAAGGCATGAACCGGTGAGAAACAGGTGCAGATGACGAGAGATGATCAGGTCAGTGATTAGTACACGGGCGATGCCGAACGCTGAGTGGTTGGAATAGACGAGAGGGGAAATGAGGTCGCTGCTGAGTTTGTAATTAGCGGTGCTCCGATTGATCGGTCGCCTATCATAATCGGCCGATAATAGCTTTGGGAAGTTTGATCGGCAGTCTCTATAACGGCCGATATAGAAAAGCCGACCAGATGACGCAAAACCCGCGGGACAATTTTTTGCGAGTTGCTAAAATGGCTTCACCGGTCTGGCAATTCTACAATACAATACATTAGCAATTTGCAACCTGTGTAACAAGCCAATTCAACAAGGCGGGAAGCACCCAAAGCATTTTAACACCACGAACCTCATCAGACATTTGAAGGTTAGTCACGTGAGGGAACACGAGCAGTTTTCAAAGTTGACTAGCACTAAGAGAGCGGGAGAGCTCAGCAACTCGCGCGCCATCGCTCACTCAGCTGTCGGTAATTCCCCTATCTCACCTACGCGGTTTCGCGGTTCCATCTTCCCGTGCGAAAAATGAAATGTTTCATTTTTTAGACATGTTTATAAACATGAAAAATTAAACATGTTTTAAACAAAACATCTTTCATTTTTTGGCGGTCCTCGCGGACGCTTGCAGTCCTTGTAGAACTTCACGTCCAACTTGTCTGTTATTTTATTTAATTTTATACAATCTACAGGAAAGTTGTATTTGTCAGGCTCTAAGCTGTTCCCAGTTACTAACCAAGCACAGGCTGCTATGTTTTAAGATGACGTGTTGCTGGCCAATAAATACAGTTGTCAATTTATGATATTCCTCTTCTTGTAATTTCAATACTTAATTTACATTGTTGTTAGATATAGTTTAATAAATAATGCTGCATCATAAGGCTTCGAGTCGACCCTGTAATCGGTGATCGGTATCAGCCGATACAGCTTCTAGTGATCGGTGATCGGCCCCTGATCGGAGCACCCCTAGTTGTAATACAAATAAACAACCAATTTTTTAATCGTCTAAATCTTTCACTGTTTCACAGTAAAACATTTCTTCCTGTTTCTTTCATTTAATTTACATCATTTAATTTCAACTGAAGAACAGAGTGGGTCAAGACGTTTACACAGCACTACACAGTGCCGTCTTTATCCCTCATAATAAAGAAACCAAGAAACCACAAAAGTGTAAACTCCCTCCGCAAGACTTTCCCATGGCTCAAGACATCAAGACCCCAGAGACTCCGTTTGGAAAATAGATACGTAAACATTTCCGTAGCCTTTAAAGCTCCGAGCATTTTAGTCATTATTTGTCCAACTTTTAAAAAATGTTATTTAAATATACATATATAGGCCACATATAAGGATATACTGTAGAGTGACATCCATTTTTTCAGCACAAAAAGGCAAGATGACGAACTGAACATTAGTTCATATTAACTATACAAACATGGCTGAGTAAAAGATAATAAAAATTGGACACCCAGGCAAAAGAATAGCACAAATACACATGATCATGTGTTTTTTATTGATGTTTTTGTTGTTTCTATATAAAAAAAACACACACATATATAATATTCTCATTTTTGCGTTTATAACATTTTTGCGACGTCATTCCCATATTCCAGTATATGCTGTGTTGCAAGGACATATCAGTGCCGCTTGGGTTTTAAGGTTGAAGCAAACTTAGCAGATCAATAATTACATGTAGTTTTTGTTTTCATTTATTAGCATATTTTGTAATAATTCTTCGCCAAACAATGGCTGTTAATGAGCTGTTAAAGAACTAAAGAAACAATTAGAACATATGCTGTGATTTACTTTTTTACTTTACAGCTGGAACAACTGTCAGGATTGCAGTGATAGAAAATTAAACAACAATGCTCTAATCAATATATATATATATGTTTGTATGTATGACATGATGGTTCACGAGACCAATATGAATCACAAGACGATGCTGAGATGATGTGACTTCCTGTAGGAGGGAAGCTCCTCTGGGAAGCTGTTGTGTTGTTGAACATGTTTACCCACTGATCAGTCAGGGTTATAAACCATCCTGACACTTGTTTTTATTTGTTCCCAGCAGTACTTTGACAAACCTGTTGCCTGTTGACGCCGTTAAGCTCGTCCTTAACCAATCCGACTCTCCTGCGGGGCCTGAGCGCTCAAATCTGCCATCCGGTTTTGACGACACTGTCTCGTAAACAACAAGTCCCACTTCCTCATGGAAATCCAAATTAGCAACAGATGTGTGTGTGTGTGCGTGTGTCTCTGTGTGTGTGTGTTTGTGTGTATCATCCTGCGGGAAGGAAAGAGTTAATTAAATTACCGTCTGTTTTAAAAAAGGAAAAAAACCCTGGATGTTCGTCTTGCCGCGCCAGATGATGATGGGCATGTCTACACCTGTCCCCCCTTCCTTTTGGCACACGGGAGCTACCAAGTGTCACACACACTCAGGTGTGTTTCCATAGTAGGACCCTTTCACACACATTTACCATGATGGAGGGGTGCGCGATCACAACACACCGGGCGTCATTTAGAGCAGCGAACATGACTGCTACTGCGGAAAGCTGCCAGAGGAAGTGCAAAATCATTTAGTACGGTTACTTTATATTTTATTGGATAAAAAAAAAAAAAAGGGCCACCTGTGCTTACGGGGCTTGCGGCATATAACAAATATGTATACATCTCAAGCTGTTTTTGAATGTGATCAAACATAAGATATTGATCAAGACTTACAGTAAGGTACTGTACCCTAATAGCAAGCGTTATGTTGGCATTGTGTCTTGTGGGCGTGTACCAATGGCGGCTTTTGTGGAATGTAGGCGTGGCCTGTCTGGATTTTCATTGAGCAAATTTGCTAGCAACATTTTTTTTTTTTTAATAGCAAACAGCTACAACTACTGTGTAAACGATTTCTACCATGTTTGTTTGTATTTTGCAAAGTTGGCTTCTTATGCTAGTTTATTACTAGCAATTATTGCACTCACACAATCTCTGCTACTTCCGAATGCTATTTTTAGGATGAAAATGGCTTTTCTTGGACTGACTTTAACGAGCATCCTCAATAACACAGGGTTTTGTGTAGCATTGTTGTTGTTGTTGTTGTTGTTGTCAGTTTTTCGGCTGCACCTGTTGAGGGGTCGCCATGGCGCCTTCATCCGCCGTGCACAACAACTTGGCATGGGTTTTTCACCGGACACCCTTCCTGATGTGACCCTCACATTTTATCCGGGTTTGGGACCGGCAATGCATCCAGTGGCTGGGGTTTGGGCACTGGGTGTGGGATTGAACACTGAGCCACCAATACCGCTTAGGTTTTGTGTAGTATCATTTGTCACATTAGCCCCCTCTGTCTTCTTGATGTGGAACTGCAGATAAAGCTAAGCTAAAGTTAGCAAGCTTCTTAGCACTCCTGACTGGTGAAGGTGTGGGCTCAGGGGTAGAGTTTCACCCACCGGACACTTGATTTCATTAGAAACTGAAGTCAAATGATGGTGATGGCCAAATCTAATATCATCGACGTCTCTCTTACTAATTTGTATTAAGATGTGGAACTTATTGGGGTTTAAATTAAATTAATGAAAGGTTTTCTGTGTGATTTAAAAGGAAAATGTTAACTTAAATGCCTACTAAAACTTTATTCTGTTTATCTACGGTATTTGTTTGTATGTTTGTTCTTCATGAAAGCACTCATCCTCAGGATTGCATAGGGAAGTCACGTTGATTGCTTTAAAAATCAAATCCTTCGTCCTGGGTACGAGAGAAGGAAGAGAGAGACAATATGAAAAACTCTATTGATGCCAATAATTAATTTCAATTCATGTAACCCCACTTAGTCCCGCAGTTTAATTAATGAGCCTCGTTATCATCTGGGTTTAGAGGTAATGGACAATTGCTGAGTGTTTACCATGCAGGAGCCGAATCCCGCCTCACCTCCTTGTTTTTTTTTTTTTTTTTCTAATGTACTGCCAGCAAAAGCGAGGGATTATCCGTGTTTGTCATTCTTCCCGCAGCTGTTTTCTAATGCAAAACATGGAGCTGAAGGAGGAAAAAGTATTGTGCGGCGATAAAATTGGAAGCGCTGGTTTGAAACAGCTCCCATGGTCAGAGGAACGGGCTAAGCTCAGCTTCACCTAATCCACGCTGTAATTCCTGATCTAATTAGTAAAGAGGGACGGTGAAAAGAGAGTGAAAGAGAGATTAGTTCTGTGCAAACACGGCTCGAGGAACTCCTGCAAAGTGTGTGTGTGTGTGTGTGTGTGTGTGTGTGTTCTGTATGAGAGAGTTGCGTATATATTTATATATACATGATGCTTTTGGTTCTATACAATGTAATTTACATGTAATTTATATATAATCCTGCACCATGATTGCTTAATTTAAAATGACAAAATAAATGACGAATACTTAATTACAAATTACTTAATCATAAGATCATGATGTATTAGTTTTTACATCATTTCATGTCTCTTTTTTTCTATATTTCTAAATAACATGAACAAGTTCACTGACACCTGAACCAATTTTCTCTGTAGTTCCATAATAGCTTTTTTTTTTTTTTTTTTCCCATTCTGGAAGAAAAAACATGTTTGGAGGGTGTGATTTCTAACTATGGGCAGTGGGGTGCACAAACTTTCGCTTACACAACAATGTGTTAATTATTTGTATTTTTTTCACTGAGAAAATGTGTGGACTGAGAAAAAGTGGATTTTACCATAAAATATACTTGATTACAACAATTTAACATTTAATTAAATTAGGAAATAAAAATAGGAAATAAATATTATTATTATTATTATTATTATTATTATTATTATTATTATGAGAGTGTGTATACCTGACCAGTGGAAAGTTTGGACAGTTTGTTTAGTGATTTATTTTCTACAGTCTAGAACAATACTGGGTATTTCAAACCTATGAAATAAAATATTAATAATTAAGCAATAACAAAGAAAAAAAAAGTTGTTATTTTAAGACATGAAGGTCGGCTGTTCTGGAACAGTTCTTGTAAGAGCAGTATTGTATCAAGTGCATTTACAAAACCCATCAAGCTCCATGATGAAACTGTCTCTCGTGAAGACCTTCCCAGGAAAGCAAGACCAGAACGTTACCTCTGCTGCAGAGGAGAAGTTCATTTAGAGTCACCAGCCTCAGAAATCACTAATTAACAACCAACACCTCAGATTAGAGCCATTATGAAGCTTTACAGAGCAGAAGTAGCAGATGCATCTCAATATCAATTTTTCAGAGGAGCAATATACACATGCACACAAATTTTCTTTTTTTTTTGTATAAGAACATAATAAAACCCTTTAATTGTATACATTACTCTTCCATTATTTATTTAACAAGAATGTGGGCAATACTAAGTAACCCCTTATATAGGAAGGGTAAGTTGCAGCTAATCACCAGCCCTTGATTAATAGATCATCAGCAGGTGTACAGACATCTATAAAAACAAAGGTTTTGGCAGTTTGATCTGGAGCATTCAGGTGTGTTAACACCATGCCAAGAAGGAAAGACATAAGTAATGATCTTAGAAAAGCAATTATTGCTGCTCATGAGCCTGGAAAGGGTTATACAGTATAATCATTGGCAAACAATTTGGAGTTCAGTGATCTACACTGAGACATATGGACGTCCCAGCACATTCACCAGGCTCCAAACACGCACAAAAAAAAAAAACCCCAAGAGCTACGTGTCAGGCCTCACTGAACGGGAAAAATGTTAAAATACAAGAAAGCACAATTAGAAGACTGAGCAGACCCTCTTGTGTCTGAAAAGAACACGGAAACACGACTGAATTTCACAAAACTGCATCTGAACCCACTACAAGACTTCTAGAACAATGTTCACTGGCCAGATGAGACCAAAGCGTTGTTGCTGTTTGGCCTTAATGCTTAGCACCATGCTTGATGAAAACCAAACAGCATTTCAGTAGAAACACCTTGTACCCACTGTCAAGCACGGTGGTGGAGAGGTGACGATTTGGGCTGGTTTTTGCAGCGACAGGACCTGGGCACCGCATAGTCAGTGAGTCGACCATGAGCTCCTCTGTATGCCAGAGTATTCTAGAGGCAAATTCTAGTGGCTTCTGTCTGACAGCTAAAGCTTGGTTGAAATTGGGCCATGCAACAGGACGATGATCAGGGCCCGTATTCACAAAGCTTCTTAGAATTCTCTCAGAGAGCTCCTACAGTATGTTATCTTAAAAGGTCCTAGCTGGGACTTCTCAGAGCAACTCTGAGTAAGGAAAGTACAAAAACCTTTATCTTAGTGAGGGGGTGTGGTCGACTCTGCGGCTACGGATGATGCAGCAATTCAAGGAATGTGATTGGCTGATAAAAATACCCTCTGACCTCTGCAAAGGTCTTGAAACGCGCTCTTTGTGGAAATAGAATATCGAACAGATAGTGAAATCATAATATTTGTATATGAAGAAATTGTATAATCAGGACTACAGGCTACTTAATGGAACGTTTCTGTTGTAGGCTAAATCTCTTAAAGCTAATTAAAACAGCCAAATGTTGATAATGCGTTTACTTTTGAAGCAACGAATTTCCACACAGTAGTTACTATATTTAAGTTCTTACATTTATTAACCGTACTGATTTTATTACTTGTAATCCATTTCAGACTGTTGGGAGCAAAATGGCTCAGCTTTTACAATTTTACATGATTGCAGGAGAGTCTGTTTAATTTGCATTTTAAATGGTATGTAGCCAACAAGAAATAGAAGGAAGTAAAAGAACGAGAAAATCAACCTGGACAGAAGACCAGTGTTTACTTTTAGCTTTATTTTCAGTGTTTGGAGAATATTTCTGCATCCGCCATTTTGTCCTCTGCTATAGAAACTCTTAAGCCTCTTAAAAGTCCTCCTTTTTAAATTGTTTTACCTTAAGAGCTGTTTTTACTGCTAATATGTTTTGTGATTAATTTTTATCTTTACTAATATTTAGTCCTAAATTTAAGGGGGAATTTTAAGAAAATTTCATAATTCTGAGAAAATTTCATTATTCTCAGAATTTTCTTAGAATTTCGTCACTAGGAGCAACTTAAGAAGCTTTGTGAATACGGGCTCTGAAGCATACCGCTAAATCTATTTCAGAATGTCTGAAAAATAAAAGCATCAAGTTTTTGTAGTGGCCTAGTCCAGACCTCAACCCAATTGAAATGCTGTGGCAGGACCTTAAGAGAGCTGTGCGTATGTGACTTAACAAAAACCTTGATGAACTGACACAATGATATAAAGAAGAATGGGCTGAAATTCCCCCACAATGATGTGAAAGACTGATATCTTACAGTAATACAGGAAACAATTCCTTTAAGTTATTGCTGCTAAAAGTGCATATAAAAACTACTGAATTATTTTTATTATTCGTTTCATTCATTTTTGTATATGAAATAAATAATGGCACAGTGAAAAAAGTTAAATATTGTTGTTTGTCTGAGGTTATATTGGCTAATACTGAGAGCCACTAAGATATTTTTTTTCACATTTTTTTAAAATGCTTTTGCAAACAATTAAAAGAGGGGGGTACTAACTTTTGAACAGATAGATAGATAGATAGATAGATAGATAGATAGATAGATAGTGATAAAATGTACAATATTTATGCAATGGCTTTATAAATAATAATAATAATAATAATAATAATAATAATAAACAAAAATAAAGAAAAAAACAATAAAAATCTTTCATAGAGTATTTATTCACTTATAATCTACAATAATAAATCAATCAATATTTTATTAATTACATAAGTATGTGTTAGATGGAATCCTATCCTTGAAAGGAATCCTTGTAAAATGAAAAATATTATAAAATATCGCTGGTAAAAAAAAAAATCGCAGCTTCCAGTGGGTTTTAAATCAAAGACTCCATTTATAGTCTCTGTGTTAAAAAAATATTAAATTACTGCACATTTGAAACTGTTTAGCATCCTGTGTGTTTTCTTCCAGCGGTATTAGTTTCTGCGTCTGACTGAATGGAGTGCTGGAGTTCTATCAAACCTGGCATTAACATATTTCAAAGGCAAAGCAGTTAAAATAAAGGAGAGTCACAAAAACAGGATTAATGAAACAGCTTAAAACACTTTACCAGCATGTAATCATGCGTTGACCCACTTAGCTCTGTGCAATGTTTTCTCTGGCATCAGAATCGTTTTTTTTTTAATATTTTTATTTTTTACATGATGCAATGCTCTATGCGCAAAATACGATCAAAGATTCATTACACTGAATGTGTGTATTTGTGCTGTGGGTTTGGTTTGCTGTAAATGAACATTGGATGGTGATGGACAGTTCTGTTCGAGTCGAATCCTAAGATTGAACAACGATCGAATCGATCGGAACGTCGCGCTTTCCTGGAAAAGTTCTCACAATGGCAAAAACAGGGTTTTCCACAGGAACGTGCGTTTGATTTGCAGAAACCGGTTCCTTCGCTCATCGGGGGACGTTTAATAACATTTAGCTTGTGGAGGTAGCCGGGGGCCCTGGAGGGTCAGATGGACGCTACTCGAACATTCCAAACACTTGAGTCTAGGAGAGGAGGTGTGCTCAGGAGTGCCACCTGAAAGATTTCAATCCTGCACGCTTTGTACCGTCTCACTTTCCTCAAACGATTGAAGCAGAGAACCCTAATCCTGCCTTTGTCACCAAGGCCGCTTCAGGTGCTCTTAAGTTCGGATGTTTTCTGATGGACTCTTTCCGTTCGGGACGGCTATTCAGCTCTGAAAAGTCTCCTTGTGTTGTTTGAAAGCGTTTCTGATATGAATATTTATATGGGAAAAAAAATGTGCGCCGTCTTATTTAGGAAATACGTTGTTTGTGTAACATCGATGGAAGGAGTCTCTAGTTTCAGCACTCTGTAAAGCCACTGATAACCCTAGGTTTTACTTTATACTTTAAATGGGACTATAAACAGATAAAAAAATAAAAAGATATGCCATATTGTTCTTAAATGCCATAAATGTTTAAATAAACAATGGAACAGTGAAAAAAGTTATATGTACTGTAGTTGTTTGTCTGAGGTCGTATTGCCTAAATCAATGCAATTGAAAGACTGCGATTAGGCGATGCAACCGTAATTGCCTAAATTGCAAATTGCTGTTATACAAGGAAATATGTGCAGTTATTGAAGAATAAATAAACTTTTGCAATTTTTCCCCCAATAGTTTTTTCCAAAACTATTTTCCAATAACAGTCTTGGAAGTGTTCCTTACTTTTATACTAGTACATTTTTTTTTCTTTCAGAAACGCTAATCTCATGACTCACACTAGGAAATCGGTATACAGATGTGACGGGGGTGAGGGCGAAGTTAAAAGTCAGCGCTTTTCTACATTCTATTCATTTCAGATTTATTCGAATTATTTGGGGCGGCATGGTGGTTTAGTGATTAGCACTATCCCCTTGCACCTCCGGGTTCTGGGTTCGATTCCCGCCTCGGGGTTTGTGTGCATGGAGTTTGCATGTTCTACCAACGTACTCTGGTTTAGTCCCACAGTCCAGAGACATACTGTATACAGAAGGTTAGGCTAATTGGCCTTCCCAAATCGCCTGTAGTGTGTGAATGAGTGTGTATGTGTGTGTGCCCTGTGATGGATTGGCACCCTGTCCAGGATGTACCCCACCTCCTGCCCTAAGCCCTCCATGACCCTGAATACCAAATTTTTATTCTTTTTATTCCCATATAAACATCATCATCATAAAAAAAAAAAAAAATCCACAAACGCCTCCCCCTTAATCTTCATAGTGTCTCATAAGAATAAAAACTCCTAAAGAACACATCTCTGTTTAGACTGTGTGTACTGAAGCCCTGCGGTTTGCACAATAGAATGAAACGTTAATCTAAATGAAGGCTGAAAGAAGAGTGTGTTGAGGTCGTAGCGGGCCCCTGTGTGTGTGTGTGTTAATATCACATGCGGGGCACAGCGGCATTGTTCCTGCACGAGGATAACAGCAGATATTAACAGGACACACAGGAGTTCCTATCAGGAGAGCGAGAAGCCGGGACGCCACGGGGCACGAGGCCCATTTAGTCCACTTATCTAAAGTCTCTAATTACTGCCGTTTATTTGATAAACAGAAAAGGAAGAAAGCGGAAGATGGTTCAGCAAGGAGCTGAAGGGGATTAATCTGAACTTCTTAAACAGAGAGACAGAGGGAAGCATCTCCACTGCAATCCCTGATGTGCTGCTTTAATCACGCGGCAATTAGGAGCAGTTTCATTCGGCACTTTCAGAGATTGGGGGAAATGAAAGGGGAAGGACTATCACAGTTTTACGCAGATATGATGTGTTATTGCACTTAAAAGTACTGAGGGAATTAACACTTTTTTATTGTTATTTTTCACCAGAGCCCACAATACGGAACCTCTGCCAGTTTTTGGTCGAATTTGTGATGTCAGACTCTATAATAGTGGATATGAAAGGGGTTTAGAAATTTATCTTTTCCATAATATATATTTTTTGATCATCTAGGTTTAAAATTTTTTAAAAATTTTTTTTATAATTTAATCATGGCAGGTGTATGAGGGGCGTTCAAGTGAAACCGGGACTTGTAAAACTGATTGATATTTACATTAGACTTCCGTGAATGTGGCTCGAAGCCATTCCCTTGAACATTCAGTGAGTGGAACGCCTGGTCACTGAAAATCGACAGATAACTTATTGCTAACTTTCGGAAGAGACGCATCTGTCTGTGGGAACTCGACACACGATCATTCACCAACACCACTTGCACGTTACAGGAACTCGCCACATCCGCCGTACAGTCCTGACCTCACTCCAAGCCATTTCCACATGCTCGGGTCATTAAAGGAGTTCCTGGGAGGCCGGCGTTTCAGACGTGAAGCGTACTGAGAAAACTTTCTACCTTGATGGTTCCCAAGCACTTGTGAAAAACTGGGATAAGTGCATTAGTGTAGCCGGAGATTATATAAAGAAATTATAAATGTGTTCTGTTATACTGCACAAGCAAAAGTCCCGGTTTGACTTGAACAACCCTCGTATTTTGTGGAACAGTGGGCACTGTTTGGCCAGCACGAGGGCTCGGACCCACCCGATTTCAGATCACCCTGCTCACCAGCAGCTCAACATAGAATCATGATACACAGATACATACAGAAACCCATCGTGTCCTGGTCAATGGAATAAGAGCCTTGTAGCTATGGAATGGAATAATATATTCGTTTATTCTGATTGAAAATGTCTGATAAGTTGAACATCAGCGTACTGCTATAAGTTGTTAACAAAAATCTATGTATGGCTTTTCTCTTTTTTTTTTTTTTTTGCGTAATGTAATTTTGTACACTAGGGGGCAATGTACAGTATCATGAATCAAACCGGATGTATGTATTTTCACTTCTTCAAAAAGTGAACGCTCTATTCGATGTTACGGGTTGAACAAGCAAAAATTTAACATTATGTTGTTTGATTGTTTCGATCGTTGATCTTGAGTTAAGGAGACCATCTTGAATTCATGAAAAGGAACTCGGATGTGAGCGGGCATTTTATGTAGCTAACAATCGCAAATTAGATAAAAAAAAAAATGGGAAGAACATCTTAAAAAATACAGACTAGCAAACAAAAAACAACAACAAACAATGCTGAAATGGTACACGATGCTGAAATTTGTCCCACGTTGTCTGATTCGGTGATTTTTGCTGTGAGGTTATAATATATATTTGTAAAATGCGTAGATGTGCATTTAACAATTACAGAAGGAGTCTCCAGTGTCAGTGCTTCGGAGGAACTGATTATAGCTGCCATAACATCAATGATAACAGGAACTAGCTTATTTCCCTGGACACTCCATGTTCAAGCAATGACTTGAACTATAAAGTGAGTTCATGGGCTACAACTGTCTCAAAAACACAAAGAATATTCCATTCAATCAGAAAGCTTTTTCAAATAGAACAATTCAAGGGAAAAAAGCTCAGTCGTTCTTCTGTTTTGAAGTCAGCATTCTCTCTCTCTCTCTTTCTCTCCAATTCTCCTCCCCACCCCTCTCTCATTCTGCAGCAGCTAAAATAAAGAGCCGGTTTCACAGGCAATCTCAGCCTTGTTTGTGTAAGGTAATTACTACTCGTCCTCCCGTCACGACAGTGCTGATGATGCATGAAAATAACCGTTGCCCTACTTCAATCAGAGCCGAGAAAAGAAAAGAATGAGAGAGAGAGAGAGGGAGACGGGGGTATGGAAACAAGGGATGAAAGACGGAGAGAAGGAGAAGGAGAGAGAGAGAGAGAGAGAATCAGTCTCTGATTAATTAGCTGGAGTTTGGTAATCAGTTTAATAAGGCTGAAGTTGCCGGTGAGAGGTCCCCTTTGGCCTGGGCCTCACTAAGCTGAGCACGTTCTCCCGTCGAGTAAACACACAGCACAGCATTTACATAAACAGTTGCTTTTATTATTTATTTCATTCTTTTTTTTCCTTTCGGTCTCTCGGTATGTGTGTGTTTGAGTGTCTCTACTTCAGCGAGCGAGCCAGCCTTAAAGCCGCACGCCAACGCTTAAGTCGCTCGCGACGAGGGGGCAAGGCAAATTCATGAATTTTTCAGGGGATTTATGGAGTAATTAAAGCCGGGAATTGCTAGCGCCGCGTCCTGCGTGCACGACAGCATGACGTCAGGTCGTTAGCGTTCGGCTCCCACAAATTCTTAGCGCCCAGTTCACTTTATGAGCTTTATTCGAGTAAAGTCTTATTCATTGCTATTAATATCACAATAATTCACAGAAATATTCCTTTCTGACTACACACTATACTGAGTGTTGCACATTTCTGTATGTAAAAAGATACAAAAATAAACTTGATACTGATTCGATAGCATAAAACCTTTCACGATGATATTATTAATCGCTAATTCGGACGTTCCGAGAGAGAAGAAGAAGAAGAAGAAGAAACTTCTGATCAAACTTGAGGCGGCGAGGCTTCAATAAGCGTCTGTGTAACCGGCACGGCTCATGCTGGTACGCCGTTACAACACGGGGAAATAATTTAAGCTGTGTTAAGTGGCCTTTTGTAATTCAAATGATTATGCTTGGCAGAGGGTTTAGAACGGCTTTGACAAAGCGACGCCATTGTTTGCGCCAGGACGAGGTTTTAGACAGCCCCGAATTGAGGGAATTACTTTAGAGAGTTCCTCGAAGTTCCTCAGGGTTTTGGAGACAAATTGGTTCGGCGCTCACTGAGCACGCTCGAAGAGTCAGCCCTGCCCTCTACATAAACGCTAACGCTCAAGCTGGAGCGCCTCATGCACAAAGCCTCATCTTGTTTTTGCCATTGTTCCACTTAAAGGTTCTACTTTTTTGGTTTGAGATCACTAAGGTTGTGACAATTTAGGTTCAAGATGAGGTCATATATCGACTTGATCCTACAATGTGGTTAACATTAACATTAGCTAATCAAGCTAATTCCTCACCATACCAGGACACTATGTGCTCTTTGCTTAGGATTAAGGAGTCAATAAATACAGAAAAAAAAGGAATCTCCATCGCTCATGCAATTTCTTTATAAGAGGACAAACAAAAAAAAAAAAATTAACTAATGTTTATTACATCACGTAAAATCATTAATTGAGGCAAATCCCGCCGCAGGCTGTTTGGAGAGTTTGGTGTTTGACGGCGAGACCAGGGCATCACCTTGATGGGATCACGACCCCGAAGCTCTTCATCGGAATCATCCGCCTCGGGTGTGTTTATAAAGCCAGTAGGGAGTGGTGTCCCGGCCTCTAGTTTAAAGCAAAGTAGACGCTGGCCTTTCTGTGCACGTCGGTTTGTCTTGCCTGCAATTAAAGGCAAGCTCCGGAGAGTAATCAGGAGCGATGTTCCCTTTCCATCAACTGTACGCTGTATTCTGATCTTTGATCCTACTTATTTAGAGCTTAATCACATGATGCAGTAATGCTTCCTCAGATCTTTAGATCACTTTCTTCTTCGCCTCCACAGGTAACAACTTGTATAAATAATTATAAAAATGGGAATAAAAGGGTAGTACATGCTGGCTTTGCTCTTTCGAAGGACTTTCATAAGCTTTACCACATGGCTCCATTATCTGGAGTTACACTATATGGACAAAAGTATTTGGCCGAACCTGTTAACTGTTTAATTCAGGTGTTTCAATCAGGACCCTTATCCCCGTGAAGTGCCATCTTAATGCGGAGTCAATAAATACAGAAAAAAAAGGAATCTCCATCGCTCATGCAATTTCTTTATAAGAGGACAAAATAGCATAGCAAGACATCTTGGACAATGCTATGCTTACAACTTGTTTGATGAAGACCCTTTTCTATTCCAACATGACCGTACCCCAGTGCACAAAGCAAGACTATAAAGACATGGTTTGATGAGTGGGGAAGAACTCGACTGGCCCGAACACAGACCCCATCGAGCACCTTTGGGATGAACTGGAATGGACATTGTGATCCTGGCGCCTTCTCGTCCAACATCAGTGCCCGACCTCGTGAAAGCTCTACAGAAGGAACGGACATGAATTCCCACAGAAATATTCCAAAATCTTGTGGATAACCTTCCAAGAAGAGTGGAAGCTGTTATAGCTGCACAAAGGGGACCAACTCCATATTGAAGTATATGTGTTTGGATACAATGACATTGCAGGTTTGGCCAAATACTTGACTAAAAAGTAACTAGAACACCTTCAATGCCCCTGGTTATACAGTAGATTCTACACAAAAATATATTAATGCAGTTGGTGTTTCAACGATGAAAGCGCTCCCAGATACAAATCCCAGATATCATATGAATTTGGAAATATTATGGATGTTGGGGCATCGTTGGTATTTTTTATTTAAAAATTTTTTTTGAAAGTTTGAACCGTGGGACATTGATGCGAATGGCTGTTAACCTTGGATGGGTTTGGATCATTCATTTAAACTTATCTCAATGTCTTTATATCAAAGGCATCCCAACGTTAGCGTTCATGCTTCTGTGCGATTGGATTCGTCCTACAAGAGACCATCAGGATGGAACTGTTTCATCACAGACTAAAAGTCATCACTCTTTGAATGCATTTGCAAACGAACTTCTTTGAGGTTCGAACTTCCTGTACCTATCTGTCCACATGGGTGTACTTTAATTAAGCAACACAACTGTACGTTTTTATGTAACCCTAATGAACAAGGCAGCTTAATGTTTTCTTGACACGTCCATAGTGTAAAAAGACTCGGCACAGTCTCGGCGAGCGCGTTAAATAGAAATAGACCTAGCTACAGTTCTATACAAAGCTCTGGCCCTTTGCAGCCTTTTTCACACGTTTTCATCAATAACTTCTTCCATATGGATTCGCTTTCGCCACTCTGAAAGCGTGGAACGGCACCAACACAAATATTTAAACTGCATTTTCCTGAGAGGAGAGGGTAATTTGCGGGCGTAATGAATGTGCTTTATTTCATCCAAGAATCTTTTGTCTTGATGCAATTATTTAATGAGCAGCTGGCGTCAGGATAAATGACGTTCCTGTTCTGCTCCTGATCTTGACAAACAAGTCCTGTCTTGTGACCTGCTAGGCTTTCAAATCCAATGCCTACAAAAATTTATTTGCAGAACATACAGTGCCTTCCTTAAGTTTTGGTGGCTTTTGTGACTAACCCCCTATTTACTCAGTCGCTGACTTTTCGTAGACGGCGTCCTCGGGTGCCACATTCTTTCCAGTTTTTAAAACGGGATGTTATGGTCGCACCAGTGGATGCTCAGAGTGCGGAATTTTTACCTCATTGATACTTTTTTTTTTTTTTTCTTCCAGGGACTTGTTTTGATAGCTCCATGAAGTTGTTTATTCTTCCAGGAACAGGTGTATTTATATTGTGACACTATAATTGCACCCAGTTGAACTCCATTCAACTAATGACATGACTTTTGAACACGCGGGAGGTGGGGGAATACTTATGCAATGGGATGTTTAGTTTTTTTTTCCCCCCCAACAAAAACTAGATTTATACCTTTCACGCAAATATTATGATATATGATTTGTGACATAATCCAATTTCTGGTCCAGGTTCTTATACTACAGAATGGGAGACGTTCAGGAGGGGGTGAATATTTATACAAGCCACTGTACTGAATGGCAGAATTAGGCACGCTGTTGATACAAAACCTCGTTCCACTCAGAGAAATACTGACCATATGTGCAAAATTCAAACCCGGCTATGGACTCTGTCGGTTTTCCAGACATATTAGAAAAGTTTGTGACTTTTCCAAGTTTCAGAAGTTCACTTTACAAGACGTTTGCATAAAAAAAAAAAAAAAGGGAGACGCTTTTATCCAAAGTGACTTATGTGCGACTTACAGTATGAGCGGGTTGGTTCTCTTGCAATCAAGAGATCTGAACTCCCAGCGTTCTGGTTCACTCAGAAAAATTCACCTCCTGATAAGGCTCATGAGGTCTGGTTTAATTGTAATTTCACATGTCGAAGTTTTATCAGGAACTCCCTCGGTTTGTTTTTAATAATATCATGCAAGTGGTTTTATGTTATTGTTCCTAACACCCACCCTTTTTTTCCTTTCTAAATGCTTCAATATGTGTGCTTGGAGTTGCTTGGGGGAAAAAAAAGAAGAAAAAAAAATCAAAACAAAAAACAACAACTATAATGGACATGACAAAAAAACTCATTAATGCCACTCGGCTCAAACTGCAGTCTCATTTAGACAAAAGATACTACAGTAAAACGCCATGTTCTCCAGAATGTTCCAACAACGGGTGGAAATGATTAATGTACCCCGCTCCAGACAGACATTTTGTAGATATTCATTCCTTCCATACACGGTAGCCGAGAAATTCTCCAGCTCTCCCGCACCCCCGAAGCCGACGTTAGTGTAAATGATGAACAAGCTCGCTAGGACGAAGCGAATCGTCTTGGACAAAATGTCTAGTCAAGGAAGTTGACATTTGCGGAGCAATCAGCCGTAACAAATGCAAGTAATTTGGATGACGTCATTCCGGTGGGACTTTCAGTACATCGCTAAACACATGGAAAAGTGTGTAATCCGTGTCATTCGACAAACATTTGGGCTTCCACTCAAAATAACACCAGTGGCTGCATGGCAAGCGAGCAGACCGGTGCTGTTACACGGACACGAAATCTTTCTAATCAGCCTAAAATCTGTAAGAGAAGTTTACAATTAATAGAGACCGAGCACTTTTGTCTCGAGGGTGTTGTGAAATGGAGCATATGCAGTTAATGAGTGTTATTATAAAAGCAAACTAGTTGCATAAGGCTGAATTCTTGGCCAAAAAAAAAATGTCTTTCAGCAGACGAAGCCGAAAACGATGACAGATAATATTACGGAGACTTTCCAGTTCTCCCTTCTGACGTGAAAGCATTTGCACCTTGTCTTTGTTGGCGAATGAGACGGCGGTCATTAGAACCGTTATTACCACGCTCCTTCTCGTCAGCGCCAGGTGACATCTTTATTATGATTAATAGCCTGATAGTTTTAGCACAAATACCAGCTCATCTAAACTGTTTGGAAATGATGTTCCAAGTTCCAGACTTCTGCCTTTCACCTGCTTGGTCGAGATATCCGATATCTAATTTTGCAGACGGAGATTGGAACAAATGCTTTACAGTCAAAATGTTAAATGGTTTCTTCATCAGAAGGAACACCTCAACATTTTGTTAGAACCCTACAACAAAAGGATTTCCCCGTTATCCAATTTCTACGTATATGACTGGAAAATAAGGCTTTTTAGGAAATAAGGGTTTCTCAAGGGGTTCCTTTGGATGCGTAACGTTTCTACTTGGAAACCTCATTGATATAATACCCCACTCCTGTAGGGTTCTAGAGATTTTGGAGCATGAGTCTTGGGGTCTGTGCATTCAGCAAGAGTAAGGTCAGGCGAGACGTTCTGTGGAGCAGCTGGAATTCCTGTTCATCCCAACAGCGTTCACTAGGGTTAAAGTCATGGTTCTGTGTAGACCACTTAAGTTCTTCCACTTCAACCAAGGCAAACCATTTCTTCATGGAGCTCGCATTGTGCACAAGGTCACTGTCATCCCGGAGTAGGTTAGACCTCTTAGTTCCATTGAAGTGGAAATTGAATGCTGCAGTTGTAATGTAGTTAGAATTGCAGTCAGAGCACTTTCTCCATGTTCAAGGTTTCATCCCACCTCCCAAAAACATTCCAGACGGTTGTTTGGCTATGCGAAATTGCCCCTGGTGTGAACGTGTATATGCACTGGTGTCAAATAAATGAAAGAACCAATCAATGAACATATATTGTAGAGATATATGGAGATATAAAGAATGCACAAGGAACCCGAGTACAGGCTTCACTTTCCAGTTAAACCAGAACTTGTTGCCGTTATGTAGCAAGCCTTAACGCGGGCAGCTGATGCATTAGCTGAGAAAAATAAACAGTGATTTACGTGTTGTGGCAACACTCAAGACGTGTCACATACTTCCAAAACAGTGCTGCCAAGTTACCCTCTTATTAACAAATGCTAACGAAGCTTAATTACCTCATTTACACTGGCGCACTGACAGCTCTTCTGAAGTGCTGGCACGGATCCATATTAGTCGCAATCAAAACAGACCATCAGCAACGCTTCCTCGTACGATCTCTTCCCAAGACGCACTAAAGGAGCAAACAGGACGAGTCATCGCCACCAGGATGCCAATTATTTCATACAAGACGATCTGTCTGACAAGGAAAGCTTTTTCTCTCACATTCTTGCTCTCGCTTCTTTCGCGCGCTGTCTCCGGACCTGACAGAATGCCGCTTGTGGCTCCAGGCTAAACCGAGTGGTTAGTTCAACAGTTATCAAACGGATCTCGCAGCATGGGTGAACTCGACAAATTGCTGTGTGAAGTGCTATTTGAGACACACCGGCATTTCAGACTTCCACATATCCAAAAGTGTATAATTGGCTTGGCTTTCAGGAGGTGGAAAACATGGTCTTATTTTCCCTCTCCTCTCGTAGAGGAGCAAAATATAAGCCACGCGTGAGGATCTTTCTGCTGGTAAAAAGAAAATTAGGAAAGTTAGGGCTCTCCTCCTAGCGTGTTCAGCTGACGTGTGAATGGCGGGTCAAAAAAAGTCGCTACTGCTTCATATTCCTTTGTTGGAGAGTAATGGGATTTCTTCCAAACGTATTCTTTCCTGTCGTTTTGTAAGTAAAGATTAAACCACTTATAGGAAAACAATCAAACAACAGTAGTGCAGTTAATGCAGTAGTCATAGTCTGCCACTGCAAATAAAACCGTAATAATTGTTTTTTCTAGAAAATGTTATAGCCATTCAAGCTCAAGCTATCCACTTCAACCATCCCTCTTTTCGAGTTTAATCTTGGGTATCCATTGCATCATAGGTAAAGGCCAGCTGTGTAAATGCAATCTCTATTTCCTCACACACACGCACACACCTTGCATGCTCTCCCGCTACACAACCTACCCGTTTATTCCTGCTCAAACCTCCTTACAGCCAACAAATTTCATTTTGCTCAGGCAAATCCTATTGCACATTATCCACTACATTGCATTAGGGCCCTAATCTCCTCTTCCCCCCGTCCCCTCTCCCCCTCCCCCCTTCCCTCTGCTCTATGCCGCCATGAAAGAACAGAGAGCTGCTGATTAACCCACTTATTCTGGTAACTTTACACGGCACAGAGATTTAATTAGGAGGAAAACAGCATAACTGAAGTCAAGATGAACATTTAGACCAAAGTATTTATTCAGCTAACCATGTACAGTTTTTTCCCCTACCGCTAAAAATACAACAGAAAACAAATGAATCAAATGTTCATATATATTTGTAAAAAATTGCATTTCTCCAGAAACGTCACATGTAGCCCATGTTGCTTTTGGTTTCCCACCTTTTCTTTGCTTCGAAGCTGGAAAGAAGAACAAGAAAAATTTTAATAAATACGTAAAAAAACAAAAAAGCTATTTGTGTACAGCGGTACCTCGATATGCGAACACACCGTCTTAAGAATTTTCACCTTAAGAAGTGAAATTCTGCAAGAAATTTGTCTCGTCATACGAATCATTTTTGGCATACGAGCGAAAAAATCAAGCCAAACCGACGCTGGCTAAGTTGCGCGTATGTCTGGGAGCTGTTCATGTTTTTTATTTGTTTGTTTGTTTTTTGCATTTTGTGCAAGATTTATTGAAGAATGTTAGCACGAACGGTAACAAGAAAAAAAGAGATTCACTTTCAGTTTGGTTTTTAAAGCAGATGGTGCCACGTGTTATCATAAATTAAAAAAAATATAATAAATTAAGTAAGGTTTAATGTATTTAATAAAATTTTTACTTCATTTACATGTCTTTTCAAAATGCTTTGATTGTTTTTATATGCAAACATATGGTTATAGTGTATATTGGTAATATTTGTAATATTTTTGGGTGGCTGGAACGGATTATCTACATTTATATTATTTTCTATTATATAAATTGAACTCCTATGATTCGTCTCACGGAACAGATTAAATTCGTATGTCAAAGTACCACTGTATATATGTTTTCTCAATGAATTTGAAGTAGCTAAAATTATATACAAATCCCTTACTGGACATTAGATAATTACATACATTAAAGAAAAAACGGTAACACAAGACGAAAGTGTTAAATGAGAAACTATGTGGGTGTGGTCTAATATTTAAATAAGCAAATATGCTTGATTGACATTTTTTTTTCCCATTTCCCTAATTTCGTCGTGTCCAATTCCTCCCCGTCACTAGGGGGCTCCCACATTAAGGCTACTACTACCACTCTGCCGGGAGAGCCGAAGACTATCACCGGTTTCCTCCGAACCACGTGACGCCAGCCAACCGCCTCTTTTCGAACTGCTTGCTCACGCACCGTTGGTGGCAACGTAACACACCCGGAGGACAGCGCTATCCGCTCCTTCCGTTTGCGTGAGCTCACAGACGCCCCTGATTGGCTGTAGAGGCCGTGATTAATGTGAGAGCCCTGAGAGAGCTCGGCCAATCAGCTCTTCTCTAGACCTCCGGCTGCGAGAGGTTACAGCATCACCCGGGAATCGAACTAGCGATCTCCGGATGATAGGGCGAGTACTTTACCACTGCGCCACTCAGAGGCCCCTGATTGACATTTGAGATGTCTAGGTAACTATATATACCTCTAGACCTCCTGCCTGGCAGTTCCAACCTCAATATCCTATATCGGTAGAAGTATGTCGAGGTTGGAACTGCTAGGCAGGAGGTCTAGAGGAAGACCAAAGAAGAGATTTGTGGATGCAGTGAGAGAGGACATGAGATTAGTTGGTGTGAAGTAGAAGATTCAGAGGATAGGGTGGGATGGAGGCAGATGATTCGCTGTGAGAGGAACAGCCGAAAGATAGACGATATATACTTATTTTTGATGACGTGAGGGTGTTTAAGTGCGAAGGAAGAAGACTTCGAAAATTAAACATTAGTAAAGAGTGAAATGATTTGAGTGGGTGGTTTACATAAATGAATGGTTACAAAACAAAGACAAGCCCCCCCCCAATGCACATGCACAAGGGGAGAAGTTAAAAAGTCACCACACATATAGGACGATCATTGATGGACAGAAAGTGACGGACCCCCATGCGATTTGTTTCCTCTTTTTCCGTGCAGCCCGAGAATCCTCCTCTTCCCGTCTGGCTCGGGCGAAGTCTCGGCAGTCGGCAGCTTCTGCGATTTTCACAGCCAGCTGTTGAACGAGACCGGAAGATGAACTCCATTAGTTCTATCCTGTTTCACTTCAGACCATACTGGAATTCAGTGTGTGTGTGTAAATAAATCCTTCATATGGCTAACACAAAAGCTTTTAATTATTGTCAAGTCCATTTAATCGCATCATCTGAAGAAGTGCAGGGTGTGAAATAATTTTTAAAAAAGGTCAAGTGTGTATAGAATACTCTAAAGAGGGGAAAAACACAGGGTTTTGGAAACAAAAGGAGAATAACGCCCTGTTCCGTCTTCTGAATCGGGCTTATTACTGAACCCTGAGGAACTTCGATAAACACGTTGAATAAATCACAAAACCTTTTTCCTTTTCTCTTTAGTTCTCTCTTTTTTTTTGAGAGGGTGGAGAGTGTGTGTGACGGGAGGGAGGTAATTCCTTCTAATACTGCTGAACACAATCAGAGAGAATGAAAAAAAAAAAAGAATTTCTAGGGTTGAAAAACCTGGAGAGAAGACGTGTGAGAGAAAGAAAGAGCGAGAGTGAGTGAGAGCGAGAGAGAGAGAGAGAGAGAGAGAGAGGGAGAGAAATGTTTTAATTATAATTAAGTGGGATAAACTTTATTAGAAAGCCTGAAAGTAAAATATCTCCTAATGCATGCCAGGATTAGGAAGGTCAGAGCGAGCAGGCAGGAGAAATTAAACTCTAAAGGCTTTTTATCGCCACATTTCAGGAACCAAGGGTGTAAAATGTTCTAATTTGGGATACATTAAAAGCCATAAAGGTCTTTCAAAAAGATTAATGCTACTTTGCTCGGATTTAAGATAAGGCCTTTAGCGGGCTGAGAGAGCGTCGCTCTAGCTGGGCCCTTGAGCCATTCATCTATACAGTCGCTTGGAAGATTTGTTTAAAAAAAAAATGCACCCACAGAACCTGAAGCTAACACACTATGACAGTTTTTTAATTCCTTGCCATCTTTCCTTCCCTCCTCGAGGTTTTAAGAGGCATAAATCATGTTTTCTAGTCATGCTAAGCCATAACGGGCGATCGGGCTCGCGTGTACGAGAGATCCAGCGAGAGATAACGTACACTAGGGTGAGTGCGATCGGGACGGTATTAAATTGTCTAGTTTTTGAATCAAATCAGTTGAAAAAATAAAGCTGTAGGGTAAGAGATAGAAACGGGCAAAAAAAAAAGAAAAAAAAAAAGGAAGAAACCAAAAACCACCACCAATTCCTCCGGACCTGTCCTATTTCACACACTCAGCCACACTGGTGACTACGTTTAAGGCACTAGGATTACCAAGCAGACAAAGCTGATCAAAGACACACACACACAAAAAGCGCCCTCAAATGTCTGATTAATCAAGCTTCGCAAACAGCTTATTTCTTTTTAGCCCCGCATGCACGTAGGAAAATGAGATTGGGCGAGCGGCGCATTGTGCAGATTTGTTCATTCTTATCAGGACAAAGCCTGCGGCGGCTTATTTCATGGATCGCTGGAGCAGGTGTCGCCTCTTCTCCTCGCAGACGAAATTAGCAAAAAAAAAAAAAAAAAAAGGGAAAGAAAAAAAGGAAAGGAAAAAGTTGCCTCAAATTAGCCTCTTGTATCTGCAGTAATTTGACATTATTTTGATCCACTTTTGAGGATTTCCCGCCGTCTCTGAGCACCAAATCCTTTCACATGAGGGAGAACGCCGGTGCCAGAAATGTAAATAATTAAATAAATAAGAGCGAAAACGGAACAATATATATGACACAAACACTCGTGTTCTTTGTTCTATCCGTCATTTCTCATCGAATGGCCTTCAGGGAACAGTTCCCATCTCGTTCCTTTCTTCGTCCCGTCTGTAAGGCATTGTGCCGTGTGTGTGTGCAGCAAAACCTGCCGCTGCCGCCGCCTTTATTCACTGCTGAGTTTATTTGGAGGGATTAGTGATGTGACCTTTGAAAGGCCTGAGAAGAGCGGGTTCCTGTGCTTCTGCCAGGCAGCTGCAGTCTAACACACACCACTAGGTGGGTTTAGGGAGGAAAGGGGCTTCTAGTGAGGCTTCTATTCATAAAAACAAAAATGTGAATTTAAAACAAAAATTCTTTAATATGCCGTATGAGTGTCTTAAATAATGATGATAAAAATAATTTAAAAAATCAATAAGGCAGAAGGAGTAAAAGTTTCATTTAATACTTTTGACATTTTCATATATTCAACGTTACTTAAAAATTTGACATTTTAATATATTTTTATATTCTTGTGGTTTGTCCTCAAGACCTAAAAGAATAAAATAAATAAATAAATAAATAAATAAATAAAGCTCCATTTTAGAGGCTGCTGTATGCTAAAGATGCCCAAAAAAAGCCCCTAAACACTGCAATACACTCCTAAGGGTACCATTATAATGCAAATAAAAAATCCTGACTGTTTGGAAATGCTGCCAATCCCACACACTCACACAAACACACACACACACGCGTACAAAGCAAGTGTTGAACACTGCATAAATCTTCTAAAAAGGATGTTTTTAGAGGAAATTTGTCTAAAATCCATTCATAAATTTACTCCCCTCGGTGAAGCACCTTCCAATTAAAGCGTGTGAGAGCTGGATTAGCGAGACTAGCGCGGCTCCAGGTGGCTGAATCGGCAGGCTGAGCCGCTCGGCTGCGCTTGACGTGTGGGCGATTAATGACCGGACTAATTCCCTTATCGCGCCACCTTAATGCTGAAATAATATGACTTTAGTCTACTCTGGAAAAAAAAAAAGAAATAAATAGAGAGAGTGTCCAGACCCGGCACAGGTATCAGATCAGCCTGCTTGCTTGGCCTTGTCCAGAGCTGAGTTGGTGTGATTATGGTGAAAAGTTGTTGTATGGAGGGAAATAGGGAAATGATTCTCTGGATAAAAAAAAAAATAAATAAAAAAAAAATTAAAAAAATGTATATATATATATATATATATATATAATAAAAAAGAGACCACTGCAAATACTTTACAAGCATTCCATTCTGGTGTCTCTTGAATTCCAACACAAGCACACCTCATTCTGCTTTAGGAGGCACAGATTAGGTTATCACCTGAATCCAATTTTATTTAATGAGGAACAGTATGAAACTGCTGCGAACATCACTCTTGCAATGTGACCAGCTGGATGGCTAAAACAGTGCTGGTATTACTGAACCTCAATGGTAATTGGAATTTTATAAATAACCACTGGCCATGACAAGAGAGTTGAAAAGTAAAGTTTGAAGTGACTAAAAGAAGGGTTCAGCCCTGACTTTACTGGCACAGGGATACTGTGAGCATCAGGTTGCTTCCGTCTTTAAAATTTCAAAGAAGGCAGTATACCAGAACAAGGTTAAGCAGCAAACACTGAGGACAACAAAGTTACAAACTGGCAGAGGGCAAAAACCAGTGTCTACTGACAGGGATGACCGTAAAACTTATTCGAGAGTCACTCGAGCGAGCGACCTTCAAACACAGTGGCAAACTGAAGCTAGGGTGAAGTGCATAGTGAGGACGGTTTGAACCAGGCTCCTAGAGGCAGGGCTGACATCATGCAAAGCTAGGGAAAAAAGCCCTTCATCAATGAGAAGCGAAGAAGGTCCAGGCTGAGGTTTGCAAAAGACGAAGGAAATCGGACTGTAGAAAACTGGAGAAAGGAAATCTTCTCTGACGAGTCCAATTTGGCCAACACTTCGTCATCTCATGGTTACACAGGTACCTGGAGAGGCCTACAAGCCACAGTGTCTCGCACCTACACGGATGAATGTAGAGGAGGAGCGGTGATGATTTGCGGGTGCTTCAGCTAGCCGAGAATCGAGCAGATTTGAATCAAGCTTACTCGGAAGGAACATTTACTAGGTTCCCGCAACTCTGATGATTGGGTTTTCCGACATGACAATCCTTCCTACCACATAGAGAGGTCAACCAAGGTGTGAGACGAGGACCACCGGATCAAGACCACCTTGGGCCATCAAGGCCGGATCGACCACCTTGAATATTATTGCCAGTATTGACTTTTTGGCAATTTGTGCTGCATTGGGGTTTCTTTGGGATTGGACCAGAAAGGGCTAGAGTTTGGTGTCCATGATCCTGTTTGCTGATCCGTGTTGTTCACTTGACCTGTCAATGGTCATAATGTTGAGGCTGTATATACAGAATAGCCATACTCTGGAATAAGTCACAGAAATTAAATCCATCCTTTTTGGTCAATCAGAATGGAAAATGTAGGCGCGCTGTGTTTGAAAAGAAAATGTATGAAAGATGTCCAATGTGATGTTTTTTCTTATGATATTATGACACCTGACTAAAACCCTGCTTCTTCACAGTCTGGAAAGTAAACGCTGCTTTTCTAGACATAGAAGCAAAAGAACTGGTTGAAACCCCGTCTTAATGAACATTACAGTACATGTTTCTGTATTATCCTGCACTCCTCTACTGAAAGACACGATGTCGAGCCCCGTGGCGACGATCAAACCGCTGAAAAGTCTCATCTTTGTTCCCAATTTATCATCAAATGAACTTTTATTATATCTCATGATGACTCACGCTACATTTCAGCCCATTAATTTTTGAAAGCAGGTTTAAAAACCCCGGCCCTAAGCTTTTATCAAATTGCTACGGAATCTCATTTGGATTATTGTATCTTATTAATTACCCCATAGACAAAGCATACTTTTCAATGTAGATTTTTTTTCCCTGTGCTGTTTAATTAATTAGCATGTTTTCTCTTTTAATTAAAGCTTTTTTAAAAAAAATTAAAGCCCACAGCAAAACACATATATAATTTGTTTGTAATTAGCCCTTAATTGGTGGTAGTGGAAGCTTAGCACCCTCGGTTTCTTTCTATCTTTTTTCTCTCCCCTTCCTCCTTTCCTGACGTGCCATTTTATTGCCAGTCAGTCATTAATTAAACTGTTTTTTTTTTTCTAATTAGCTTATAAAACTGTTGATGGCACATTATTGTAAGTGCGAGTTCAAAGCTCGCTAATAAGCCTCGCCTAGTCAGAAGAGGGAAGATAATGGGATGCGTACGAAGCCGAGGAACTTTCAGACTTTCTTTTTTTTTTTCCTCCTCTGTAGTTCCCTGAAGATGACAGTCTTGTGTATCTGACATCAGATTATTGAGTCTGAAAATAATGATAGCTTTTATTTTTCTTCTACCAGATCCCTCTGAGAGAGGTTTTTCCTCTGTTGAGATTATACGAATCCCTCATCTTCTCCTTCTCCAGGGCTCATATTATGGATATTATGGATATTATGGATTTGCGGCCAAGAACAAGACTAGAGTTTCAATAAGATTGGCACAAAAAAAAAAAAGAGTGTAGCTGAAGTAATTATCTGATGCTCTAAATAAGGCAGTTAATGTGTAATATCTCACACAGGCATCACATCAGGCAGTCACTACTAGACTTGATCTTCATTCTGTTGTTGATTATTTTCCTGTAAGAGTACAGTTTTATTCCTTAACCTATGGTACAAATTGCTTCGGTTCTTAAATCACTATATTCCTCCACACCTTCTATCATAAATACCAGAAAAATCCATAAATAACAGATTTAAAGTATGTTTAAGGACTCTTTTGACAATTTAATTGTTTCTACGGTAACAGAGGTTTGTAGGTGGACACATCATGATATCTAATAAAAAAAAAAAAAAGTGTCTAGTTTCTTACCGTTCAAGTCTGCACACTTTTCCAGTTTCTTGGTAACATGACAAGTCATTTGTGTGTGTTTTTTTTTTTTTTTGTCTCATTATCTTCAAAAAGCGAACAAAATAAAAGTGCTGGTGAAGAGTTCATCTTGATCGACGCTTTGATGCAGTACAAGTAATAACAGAAAGTAACTTGACTTGGACATTCGCTTAAAAAGAGCACAGTTTCATTCCTCCATCAACTCTTACTTGTTTTTATGGTACACGTGGACCATATCGAAATACCCTGCTGTTAATTGTTTTACTACACGATATGGTCAAACCCGATCAATAACATGGACATGGCCGGGTGTTTGATATCCCTTCCTTTTCATACTGGCTTACTCATAATTCTTTTCACTTGCTTGAAAGAATTGAAATTGGAATTTTTCCCATTTGGATCAAATACAAAGATCAGCTTCTGCTTCAATTAAGTCAATCTGGTCTAAAATGTCAACTGAGTGTAAATCCACTCTTTTTGTTAATTGAACTTTAAAAGCTCACGAAGTTTGATCGTCAAGATCATGAATCCTATAAGACTATAAGATTTTAACTTGTATCAGTAAGTGACCAGGTTTTATATCAATAAATGTGGAATAGACAAGGATATTAAAAACATAAGCATGTCTTAGCCCAAAATTATGCTTCTTCTTCTTCTTCTTCTTTTTTTAATGCTAAAGCTGCATCACATAAAGTCTCTTGACACTGGGTGAGCTAGTTATATTTAGCAGCCACTTAACGTTATGCTAATTAGTGAAATTAATTGCTCTTTATGAAACTTAAAGCTGTGTCACAGAATGTGCAATAATGAAAGTATGGAGACACGTGTGTCCCTTAATTGGAACAAGCGCGGCGCTTAATCTGGCAAACTAATACAGGCGGGTGCATTAAGGGCTGCGAGCTATTCTCACAACGCCACGGCTCGGGAGGATTCGCACGGGGGAAAAACATCAACAGCAGAACAACTTGCTGCTGAACTTCTGCATGCACTGCATACGTAAGAGACACACACAACACAACAGGGAGGGCGGCTATAGGGATAAAATCAACAACTCAGTGCTGTGGAAGGAAATTATTGTCCAAAGCCAGCATGCCCCAAAGAGAATTATTTATCTTATACATATGCTGCGATTTACTTATTTTTTATGAAGGCTGTTCAAGTCAAACCAGGACTTGCATTTTAAAGGAACTTGGATTGGAATTAATAGCCACAACCCCAGTACAGTCCTGACCTCGCTCCAAGCCATTTCCACATGTTTGGGGCATTAAAGGAGTTCCTGGGAGGCCAGTGTATTAGCCGTGAAACAGGCAGTTTGATCATGGCTTTGACGTACTGAGAAAACTTTCTACCTTGATGGTGTCCAAGCACTAGTGAAACACTGGGATAAGTGCATTAGTGTAGCAGGGGATCATATAGAGAAATAAAGGGAGCTTTTACTCTCATGAGTCCCAGTTTGACTTGAATGCTACATCTAATTGGTTAGCAACACCTTCTGACCAATCAGAATCGGGTATTCACCATGACTGCAGTAGACCTGGTGATCATAATCGTCTCCCGTAAACATTCTGTATATCCATAGACTCAGGGTGCGGTTTTGTGTGTAAACGTTTCCACGAACGGTCTCAAAAAAAAAAAAAAATACGTTTTATGTCTTTTTATATTTGGACAAAGATGAAAGAACCATGGGAAATTTTGAAAACGGCTTCACGCAGACAGATTAAAGACACGGAACCTTATTAAGTGACTAAAGAGGCTACACAAGAGTTTGGAAATTTCAATCATCTCTTCAAAGTGCACTAAGATATACAGGCGTGTTTGAGGGGTTTGAAATTGCACCAGGAATAATCCATATATAAATATATAATCCCACAATAAAACACCACGAGACTTCAGCTATCTCTGTGTTTCACTCACTGCTAAGCACCTTATTGTCATGGTATAGGAATATAATACAGAACGCACGAAACCTCAGATACATACGTTATTAAGACCTTGAAATGGAGGCTTGCCACAGTCGGGATTAGTCATTATTTCGTGTCGCTGAGGTCTTCCGAGCGCTGTTTAGGCACTGGGAGTTATGATCGTTGACGCTGGCCGGATTAGAAATTAAAGCGTAAAATGCTGCACTAGCACGCAACCCGACCCTGAGGACCGGACGACACGTTTCTCTTTGTTTATCTCCAGCTCGCGGCTGGGTGTGACGCTGGACTAAACCGTCTTAAACAAAAGAGTAGAAGAATCCACAAAGGTTTGGATTGAGCCATTGGCCATGTTGGATACACTCTTAAAGAAGGGTTTTTATTGAAATCAGCAGTGGAAATAATGACTCAGTAACAAGCAGTCTGTACGTAATGTGTTCTGGAGGTGGATGGCTTTCAGAGCATGAAGAAGATTGTTTAACAAAGTTCTACTTGCAATCTGTCCTGATACAGAAACCCTCTGTTGTAAGACTCTACATACTGAAGATTGATAAGAATTTTCTTGAAAAAGAATTTAGTGATCAGAAAATGTAAAGTTTACACCAAAGTGCTTTTTCAAATGTCTTACAATTCATTATTTTAATATTTCACAATAAATTGTGAGCATTCTGCAATTTTCTATTGAATTGAAAAATCAGCTTTTCCTAATGAATTCATAAATCATATGGACATAATAATAATAATAATAATTTAAAAACGTTATGATATTATATTGTTTATGTCATTAAAGCGCCAGGCTACTAGTCAAAAATGTATTCATTATGTAGATATACTATTACTGAGTTAATATGAAAGTTCGAATAAAAAAAATAAAAAAATCTGTTTCATAAGATGGTGAAGTTCTTACTGACAAATATGTCACCTTCTTTACTGCATCCAGATAACTTGGCCATACCATGCACATCAAGAAGACGGTGTTTTATTCAATGATTTTTAAAATACTGGTATGTTGAATTATACTTTATTTTTAAAAACAGTTCTTGCACTTCATTGTTTACTTGTTTATTGTAAATAATACTGTCTTCACTGCAAAAAAAAAAACAACTAACAAAGAAATATATCCTAGATCTAGTCAAGGTCAACCATTCTTTATTATTTTTTAGCTAAATTACTACTATTTTTAATAAAAGATTAGAATAAACCAAATTTAAGCTTGAAGATTGAAGTTGAAACGTTTTTTTTTTTGACATACAGTACCAGTCAAAGGTTTGTACACACCTTCTTATTCAATGTTTTTTCTTTAGTGAGTTATTTTCTACATACAACAATACTTAAGATTTCGTAACTATGAAATAAAACATATGGGATTAGGGAATTAAGGAACAACAATAGTAAGTTGATATTTTAAAGACACAAAGGTCAGCCTGTCTGGAAAGGTTCTTGTGAGAACAGTAATGTCAAGTGTATTGTGTGTTTTGGACGCCTTCAGCATTGTTTTACAGTGTAGAAAGGAATAGAAATCAGAAAAGAGAGTGGAAGTAGAGGGTGTGTCCAAACTTTTGACTGGTGTATTTAACCACTGTATTTAAGTACTGTGTATTTAACTATTTTAAGCTTTACATTTTCTTGCTCTACCGGCAAATGTTAAATAGGATTAGCTTAAAATAAGATATGAAAATTGAAACTTAAAATAGTTAAAAAGTCTAGAAATATGCTAAATTATGTTTTAATTCCTAGAATCAGAAACAGTAGATAGTTTTGATGAGATTAAAGATATTTTCACTTGCTAAGACATCATGCATTTTTCTTTTCAGAATTATTTATTATTAATGTATAACTTTACTGTAGACTGCACTGTCTCTGATTACTGTGAAGGTTATAGCTATATTATTTACAATAAATAAATTGATGCTACCACAAAACAAATTGTTATTACTATAGTTATCATGTTGTTGAAATTTGTAGCAGGTGCCATGACATTTTTATAGTACCTATTATTTATGATTTGTCAGCTCAGTACAAACAAGTTTGAACCTACAAAGTTCTATAATACTAATTTGAAAAGAGTAGATGATAGTGATAACTACAGTAGTCTACCAGTTTAACTGGTCAATATGAAATTGAAGAGTACTAGTCAATTGGTAACTGGGAGCTCAAGGTTCGAATAAAGTTCTGCCTTTGTATTCCCTTAACTTAAATATGAATTTGGCTCGTCTACTGGCCATGTTTATTTTGTACAGCCTCATCCATGTAAAAGTAATCAAACGGGCCATCATGTGTTAAAACCCGGCCTGCACCAGGTTTCGCTCGGGAATGTGTAAAACGCTGCTCGAATCCAGATGTGCTGTAAAAAGCTTTTAAAGGCGGCATACTTGTGGTGTGTCAAACACCTGAGAAACGCCACTCGCTCTGGGTTAAATGTCTTACACACCGATTTGCAGCATATTAACTAATATTCTAAGAGAATGCTGCATTTAGGTTACATTGGCTACATTACGAAAATTCTATCAATGACGGTCCATGAAACTAGTCATATTTATAACAAGGGAGGAAAAAAAAAGAATCACATTTCAGTCTGATAAGGTTCGATGAGGAAATTGGTCTCCGGTGAAGGTTGTGAGTTCAAATCCCAGGATCGCCCCAGGAGCCATTGCTGACTCCTTAAACAAAACCCTTCACCCACAAGTCCTCGGCAATGTGATTGGACCGTACAGTGCCTAAAGCACAAGCCAAATGAAGAAATGTAAATATGGAGAAAGGTAGATGTACAATTTGGGATTTCAGGGGCAATATTCTGAACAGAAAGGAAGTTTTCACCAGGCGAGCGCTCTGCACTTGAAACGCTATCCGTGTAAACATTAATGTCTAGATCTAGTTCGAAAAGGATAGATAAGAGTGTCTGTGATCCTCTAGAGATAAGCTTAGGGATTATTCTCATAAACAGCACCTTGAGAGGAAAATTGCCTGAATCGTGAACATGTTGTCTGCATTCTCGAGGTATTTAATGCTTGTTCTCACGCTTGTTGCGGCACGGCTTTTAGGGGCATATTTATCGCATTGCTTTGAACAAAAATAAAAACCCAATGGGCGATTATTCATGCAGGGCAAATAGTGGCATTTTCACACTCTCACTGGAGGAAACACAAGCTGTAATTGATTACGGGTGAAATTATTATTCGAGGTTAACAAAATTAAGGCTGCTCCACCCAATTAAGCTGGGTAGATGATTAGTTTATGGGAGCCTGAGCCGAGATTGTCGCAGCCAAAAAAAAAAAAAAACAAAAAAAAAAAAACTGGAGCAAATTTGGCTTGGTTCTCTGAAATAATAAGCTGAAGAAACGTGACATTAAGGTGCGTCACCAGTGCAACTGATCGCTAAAAAAAAACAAGCTTTTTAAACGTTTAAGGTCGGTATCGGCTTTAATATCAGTGCATCGTTAATAGTTCTAGCTCAGAAACAAAGCCTCGTCCTATAAAACGGCACGTTGCATTTTTAAAAAATGCCTCTGAATGAAAAGTTCTGAGACATAAAACTACTTCTTGCTACCAGTGCAGAGTCCAGGAGCCGGGAACATCTTTTTAACTGCAATTACACGTGCGCGAGTGTTACATTTTCTGCCAAATTAGCTCCGAAGCGCTTGATCCCGCTCACCTTCCCTAAGAGGTGCCGTTTTCGAAACTGCAGGCAGTGTGTTAAGTTCTGAGCGCACTTCAAAGGTGCAAACTCGAGCCTGAAATATATATATATATATAAAAAAAAAGATTTAAAGAGAGCATTGTTACTGCTGTTAGAAATACAAGCCGAAAGTGCTGTAGACTTCAAAAAAAAAAAAAAAAAAAAAAAACCTGTGAGGAAGGGCTTTCTATTAACTCCAATAGAAAAGGGCTTCGGGATGTCCGGCCCACGAAAAAAAGGGAGTGTATGGTGTGTGTGTGTGCGTGTGTGTGTGTGTGTGTGTGTGGGGTTGTTTCTTCTGTGTCTTTGCGGGCAAAATGGCCGCCGACCCATTAGCTCAATTCGTCGCGCTCAGAGCGATGTCTTATCGGCGTGACGTACCTCACGAGTCGCCAGCCGGTCGCTCAGCTCCTCCGCCTTCCCATAATCCCCTTCGGCGATGGCTCGCTCCATGCTCTTTTCCAGGCCTGACTGGAGATGAGAAAAGGATGGAGGGGGCGAGGGGAAAATGAAGTTATTTCCAAATAGAAATAGAAGAGGAGAAAGAGCGGAGAGGGGAAAAAAAAAAAATATATATATATATATATATATATCAAAGACGAACTTAAAAAGTGCCTCGGGCTCTTTTTTTTTTAATAGGACTTCCATTACAACAAATATGGAGATTTTTTTCGTCTCACAAATGAAAATTGTTACTCGATTAAACGCGGAATCCTTCAGAAATGCTGCAGATTATCGGAGGCGTACACTGGTCTTTAATTACGCATTTCCATTCCACATCAAACGCAGAAGTATGTTTGATGGAAAAAAGGCAGGAAAAATAAACTAAACATCTGCGATAAACCTTTTTTCAAATGAATATATATCTATAGTGCAATTTAAATTAAACCAAATACACATTGTTTTGCGGGAATGGAACTTTTTAAGAACGTAATTCCTTGATGTACAGTCGTGTGAAAAAGTCCTGAGTCTCATTTCTTCATATTAAATTACATTAAATTATAGTTCCGCATAATTCACTGCATAAGAAAAATCATAAGCGAAATCACAATATGGACTTTTTCAATTAATTAATCACAAAAAGCTGCAACTTATTATGGGTAATATAAGCATGTGCAGGAATTTACGCAGAGTTTGACAATAATTTAAGTTTTTTTTTTTTTTTTTCATATATCATTTTGACTTGATAAATTAATATTGGCAAACGTCCTCTTAATTAGATCGTTTGTCCAATTATTTGCTGTTAGTCCAGATTAACACACAATGATACATTATTATTCAAATATCACAGTTCAAATCATAATCGTAATATGTGTCTAAATAATTACAAAGTAATTAATAATGTATATTAATGTGTAATAATGTAATTACTAAGTGCCTCCAGATACCATTTTAAAGCTTTTGTTTTTTTTTTATGTTACAACATCGGTTTACATTTCCCCTCTCGTCTGCTCCAACCACTCAGCGTTCGGCCTCATCAGTGTACTAAGGATCATCTCATCATACAGCTGATCATCAGGCATCATCTGCACCTGTTTCTCACTGGTTAAGTTAGATTGTTTTTACGACTGAATGATTCCTTGGTCACTGTGTGGCTTAACAAAACAAAATACATTCCTCAGAAACTGCTCAGGAACAGGGACAAGCTGAAAATGAGAGACAAAAGCCTGGAGAACTATTCCTCAAGACTACTTTGAAAATACAATATGGTGGCTCAAAATATGGTGGTTAATGCTGGGGGTTACTGATCGGCGGTTCAATCCCCAGCACTGCCGAGCTGACACTGAACCCTTGAGCAAGACCCTTAACCCTGTTTGTTCCGGGGGGCGCTGTCTTCTGGCTGACCTTGCACTCTGACCCCATAACTGGGGTGTACAGGGAAAAAATAATTTCATTGTGCTGTACAGTACATGTGACAAATAGTTGAATCTTAAAAATATAAAAAAAAAAAAAAAAGTCAGCTTAAGAAATGAGGAAAAACCCTGCAGCACACAATCTGTTTATATATATTTTTTGTACAGAATTAAAACCCTGCTTAAATTTTTTATCAGTCCGCCTCTGTGAAACGTTACAAAGGAACCAAACCGAGAAAAATAGTGTTTAAATTGTACCTGTGGTGCAGGTCGGCTACTGGCGGGGGGCTGAAATCTATCGTTGGTGCCGAAATAGTTGGTGAGTTCTTCCCATCTCTTTACCCGAACTTCCTCACCATCATCCCTGAGCAAAAACATCCGAATGACAACATAATGTTTTTTTTTTTTTTGCTTCTTTAACTCATTTTAGTTCATTACAGTTTAGTAAAACTTTTGACACTGGTCAAAAAGAATGCTTTACTATTCAGCCATTTGTAATCAGACGGAAGTGGTTACATAAGAGTAACATAATAAAGTTCATAAAGTACATAAAAACCAAATCCAGTGTCTTAATCTTAAAGCTAACATCAGTGCACATGTTTTTTACAGTCAGGTATATAGCTGGAAGTCAGTGCAAACTCTTTAATAAGACAGTGAACCTGCGTGTGATCTCACACCTACATCAGGAGGTGCAGGCCGAGCACTTCACACACATTTCACGTCAGCATGATGCTTAAGCTGGCTACTGTAGCTACATCCTGGTGTTGCGGCTCTTCGTTAGCACTCGGTTGGTGTGTGTTTTTTATCATTTTTTTTTTTTTTAGTGAAGGGAAGAGGTGACCGCTAGATCAAGGAGCTTTATTGGGGTTAGAGACAGCATTAGAGTCAGTCTGGGTTTAAGACCATAAACCCGAACATGTGAGATTGCTGAAATGTGAAATGAGCATTTACTCAACTTTTTCTCTTCTGCTTCCGACGTCTGCTTTAACGTTCCATCTGTTCAGATGAAGGAAAAATGAAACATTTCATACAGTACAGCACAATACATTCTGATTGAATGTATAAAGAAAATATAAAACAGATATGAGCATTACCTTTCCTGTGCCGTTTTCTCCTTCGTTTTCTAACTGGAGGTTGATCCATCGGAATCTTTCTCTCCTCCTTAAGTTCTTTGAATTTCTTTAATGAAAAACACATGGTGAGATACAGAAACATACTGAACTGCTTTATCTGCTTTCTATAGTAATATAGGCAATAATATTAACAGCAGGTTTCAGATTTCAAGTGAGAAAACTAATGTGACAATGAATTGTGACATTTAATTCATCATTAAACTTTTGTAAAGGTTTAAAATGGTAACAAAGTCTGGGAAAGCGTAATATCAAATCGGGATAGTTATAAAATCTGATACTTATAGAATTGCAATATTAATCGAATTTGGACTTGGGTATCGTGATAATATCGTATCAGGAGGTGGCTGGTGATCCCAATCCCTATATATACAGAGTCAGCCAAGTAAATGTATACACACTTCAGGAAAAGAAAAACAGTATGATGTACTGTACATTATAGTAATATATATATATATATATATATATATATATATATATATATATAATATCACATTATTATTATTATTAATAATAATAATATTTTCATGTAACATATAGCAATAAATGAAGTATTAAAATATTTATACAGTTTTAACACATTAAAAACTGAAGTGTGTTTACATGTTTTTTGACTGACTCTGTATATATGTGTGTGTGACGATATATCAATTGCCATACAAAATAATATATTTTTTTCCATCTATCCGGAGCAACTTCAAGCAATGATACACTCATTATGTAGAAATTAAATTAAAGTTTCAAAGTGATTTATATAGTCTTCTTCAAGACGCTTAAATGTCATAACATTTTCTTTATTACATAATAAATAACTTGTATATACACACACTCACAAACAGAAGTCTATATTTTTAACTCAAAAAGGAGAAAAAGAAATTTTAAAAAAGCAACATTACATAAAGTGACTTATTATTAATCTGGTATCAAATCAGCCAGCCTGACTGGCTCAAAGAGTTTATGATGTAATAATTCTTTGCTTTGGCTCATTTAAATAAGGTTTTAAGACTTGTTTTTCATAACTGATGCTTCTTGCAGTTACAGCAAGATAACAAGTCATTAATGCACTCTTAAATTAGACGTTGTGTTGTAGATATAAATGGGATGTAAACCTGCCACAGATCCTGAGACACTCCTGGCAAACAGCTGTCACTGGGAGATGATGATGATGATAATAATGATGAGTCATTCTGCACATTCTGGTCTCTCCCAGCAGGACATGTCTCGGGTTCAGTGGCAGTTTGTGTGTTCTGCGTCTCGTCCTGAGTGTCCTCCTCCTCTTCATCATCATCATCATCATCAGGACTCAGATCAGCCTCACTGAGTCCCTTCGGAAGGAGACCGCGGTACATGTCACGCTCTGTCCAGCTCTAAACCCTATTTTCACCTGTTTGAATAAGTTTCGCTCAGCGTTTGCTTGATTTTCAGGTTTATAAATACATCCGGTTTCAGTTTACATGACTACAAACGTGCATTTTGGCGTTATTTTAACATTACGTTACAATTTACTGGAGTTATGATGCGGCTTTTTAAACAGCCATTGTTTATGTTCGCACTTCCGCGTTTGGCAAAAGAGGCTGGCGTTGATTGGCTGGATGGGTCCGTTTCCTGCAGCAACATCAAAGCTGATTGGTTACTCAAGATTCCCTTGGCGACGAGCTCCTCCCAACGGCAGACTCTCAAACGGCTTCTGATTGGCCGCGTAGTGCAGGAGGGCGGGAGCTGAAGCCGTTATTCCATCAGTTACCGCAGTGCACTCTCACAGGGAGTCAGCAGGCGTTAGGGATTTACTCAGTATTTACTCATATACATCTGAAACTCGGTCAACCTTAAAGTTAATTATATAAAATATACCATTAACATTTTAGCATTAAAATGTACGTATTTATTTCATGAACAGAAACATGCACCGTTTTACGAATAATAATACTAATACTACTACTACTACTAATAATAAATCAATCATCACACTAGATGAAACAAATGTTGTTTTTTCTAAACAAATATAATTAATATTAGCATTACAAAATAAACAACCACCATAAGACCAAACAACAACAACAACAATCATAACAATAACAACAATTATTATTATAATAATAAAATGTAATAAAATACCTTTCGATGTTTACTTGATAAAAAAACAAAAAAACATTACATTAGACAAAACAAATGCTCTTTTTCCAATTAATATTAATATTAAGTAAATAACAACCACCACTATCACACCACCAACAACAACAACCATCATCATCATCATCATCATCATAAAATGCAATATAAGCATCTTTTCATATGTATTTGTGATTTTTTTTGGTGAAAAAAAAACATTTTTTATTGGTTTAATTGTGTTTTTTCAATTCATATGAACATTAGACAGTAAACAGCAAAAACAATAACAATAATAATAATAATAATAATAATAATAATAAGACGCAAATGGTATAGAACACCTTTAAATTTAGTGAAATGTATCACATTCGACCTACAGGCCTCATTATGTTTATACTTTCTCCAGACAGGTTATATAATATAAAATGTATTCATATTATATAAATTAATATTACAAATAAAATGTAAAATATTAATGTATGTGTTGTTGTTGTTGTTTGTCTTCCGTTGAGGGTTCGCTATATAAAATGAAGTTTCCTCTTGGAAATGTGTGTAGGTCTCAGGCCTTCATAATGAAAACAGATGCTGAAGTAAAACTCATCCGTCCCTGTGTGTGTGTTGCCTGGTTGAGTTTATCCCCCCAGCTGAGCGTCGCTCATTATCATTCCCATGATTAGCATGTTAATCTTGTATGGCCCGTGGCACTGCAAGCTGAAAACAGCTGCTTAAATTGCTTATTTATATCAAATGACATCAGTGTTGTTTTTTTCTCCCTCGCTAAATGGGTTGCGGGCTTTGTGCCTAATTGCAAAACCTATTGACTTAAACGATTTGTTTACCCTGCTCTGATACAGGAATGAAATACCCACGTGTATTGTTTTGCAGTAATATAGACAGTTTATAGACAATATAGACAAGGAGATGTCATGCATCAGCTGTACTTATGGCAAATTAATGGTATGATTAAACTTCAAAGAGGATGCTTTTATAAATGCTGAACCGCACCACAGAAAAAAAAGTATGTTTGAACTTTTTTTGTTTGTTTGTTTAATTCATTCTTTTTCCATACTGCTGGCGAGGTAGTGTACACCCTGGACAGGGTGCCAAAACATTACAGGGTATGCACACACACATTTGCGCACTGTGGGAGGAAACAGGGTACCAGAGGAAACCCACCAAAAATAGGGAGAACATGCAAACTCCACACACACACAACACAGACCTGAGGTGGGAATCGAACCCGGATCCTGGAGGTGCGGGGCCACAGTGCTAATCGCTATGCCACCGTGCTGCCCTATGACATTTTATCTTGCGTTTAGGATGAGCAGAGCTGGTTGGTTGCCCATGTTCACTGTGGATTTGACACTAGAGTGCTGATGAATCTCATCTATTTAATGTGTTTATGCTTGCTAAGCCTACAAAGGTTATTGCTGCTCAATGGAGTGTCACAAATATACCTACCCCCCCCCCCCCTCTCTCTCTCTCGCTCTCTCTCTCTCTGGGGAGCCTCCGAGGTGTCCTTGCCCATGACTCTAAACCATATGTCCCATATCACCCATCCACCTCATGCAGTGCCAGTCCCAAGCCTGTTGATGGTTGCGTCAGGAAGAGCATCCGCCATAACCACATACTGTATACACATAATCACGACTAAAGGCTGATTTGTCCAATACCTAAATTATAATAAGCAAAAGCAACCTTGGGTTTGTCCTCCTTTCTCCTAACAGCAGCACTAGTGACTTCAAACAGCATGCACGAAGGAAATCCTCACATCATTAACGTGTAATGGCTCCAGAACCGCTCGGTACGACTGCCCTGATAAGTCATCCGCTCTGACATGTGAGGGTGAAAAATAAATGACGTGACGACGGCGTGATGGAATTATGCACTGCACGATTAACATGGGCCATTAAAATGTATAAGGCAGCCTTTTTTCCCAACGATCCCCGCTGTCGCACGATCAGAGCGGATCCAAACACCAGAGCAAGATCTCAGCTTCGAATCATAAAACTACCCGATAAGCAGGAGTGACCGGATCTTGAATGCTAATCTAAATGTTATCAGTCTTTTATTTGATAAAACACCTATCAGATCCCTATCGGAAAAAAAAAAAAAAGGAAAGAAACGTACTCAAGCCTACTGGTGAGTATCGTGAGCCTCTGATTCGGACCACCTGCTGCACTACACACATCTACTGTTACGTGTTCAGGAAATCATTCAGAATTCTCCTAGACAGACGTACAGGCTTGTAACCGAAACGACTCATTTTATTTAATTACCTCTTTAGCTATTTAAATTGCATTAATGTTCGTACCATGTTCAAATGGGCCAAGGACGTTGGAGCGTTGATTTAGCTATCAGGCTAGCTAGTAAAACTCTGACGCGGGCGTCTATGACGAGAATCTTCACAAAGGACTCGATATTCCTCATTACAGTATATATCGACTGTATTGACTTTATTCCTGGATATCTATATATTATGTCATGAATAATCTACAACTCAAGACATTAAACATACTGTACTGTATATGAGTATAAATCCTCTCCTGGATATTACTATATCCTTTTAGGTTGATTCACAGGCATGAAGACCTTCGAGTTCCGAATGTAAAAGCGAAAGCTGCCCTAAATCGTTCTGAACACCGACCACAATGTGACACCCTGTCAGAGTAAATATGGTCTAATAAATGAATTAGCTCCATAAATAATGCCTGTAATGACATTTTAACGGACAATAAGTCTGAGCGTTGTCAGGGAAAAAAAGAAAAAAAAGAAAGAAGCAAAAGCGTGCTGATGTATGAGTTTCATGCCTCAGCAGTTCCTCAAAATGAATCGGCTCGGGAAAGATAGCGGGGGCCATCGCGACGAGCCCATTTCCCTGGAATTATCGACTTGTTGTCAATTTGCACAGCGGAATTACACATGCAAATTGCGCTGCCTGCACAAACACCACTTTGCAGATGATAAAAACAAATTAACAGAGGCTATAGAACGGGGATTTATTTCACTCACGCGCCCGGGTCAAGCAAGACATGCGTTTGACGATTGTGTGTACCCAATTTTGGTGTAATTATATCTGCAAATTATTCTTTGTAATCTTATTATTTCTTGCCCCAGCCTTCTCCTTACGCTCGTAATTAGCATCATGTGCTCTCCGCGTTTTCAAAACAATCCGACCGTCTGGATCGAGCCCTAATCTGATTTGTTTTGCTCTCCTTTGTCCGGCCCACAGGGTGAAAAGGCCAAGGGCCGTCGAGAGCTGTAGAAGTCCGACGGAGTCGAACCGCAGTGGCCTCGTAATAAGGTCCATCGTATTCAGGAGCCAAACGAGGAGTCCGTCGCCCTCCGAGTCGGCCATTAGATATCTCATTTACTTTGTACACACTTGGCTAATCTGCTCTAATGAATTCTGCCACCCCGAGCCAGATCCAGATGACTTAAAAAATTATTACCCTTCCCTCGGATGTGCGGCTTTTTTTTTTTTTTCTTTTCTTTTCTTTTTTTCTTTCCCCTCATTTCGAGGCTCCACTCTGCCGCCTGTCACACTGAGATACTCATAATTAGGGGTTTAAGATGATTAGTTTATCGCGCCGCACTTACCGCCTCTTATCCGCCACGGCCCCAAAAACTTAATAAGCGGCTCTGAGTTTTAAACTCGGAAATGACCACGGAACGGCAGGAAATAATGAACTGGCGCCCGAGCCAAAGAAAAGGGCCAGCGCGAGACAACAGTAATTCAACTGTGAAATAGAAACGCAGCAGCTGGTAATCAATAAGGAAAATAATTTGCTATAAAAGGCAGAGGAGGTGATGTACTGTAGCGTGCACAATGTCGTCTCTGAACCTTAAACGTTCACGCATGCCGGTGTTCATAAAGTTGTCCAGATGTCACGCGCGTAATTAAATTGGTATTAAGTGCAGTGTCGAGCGGTATCGCGCGGTGTAATGCAGTTAGGATTTAAAGCTCTTAGGGAAATTCACGGTTCGATCAGGACACTCTAAATGAAGCTAATATATTGTAAGATTTATACCAGCGAAATTGGATAGAAGGTGTATAACAGCAGATCATTTAAACACTGTGCAAATCAGTATTTAGCTTTTTATTAGTGCACAGCTTTTAATACATTATGGCTTCTATAGTATACTGTAGTAATAGCTTTACGTTGTCTCAGCGTGACAAATACGCTAATCAAAAAGACGATTTAACAAAGAAACGTATGTTCATTAATGCTATCTTAATCTTTTTTTTTTTTTTTTTAGAAAATAAAGGGAATTTAGGGAAGGAGTCTCCAGTGTCAGCGTAAGTTTGGGTATCATTTTTTAGTTTTTAGCTGATAGGCGTTAACAGAAACTAAGATGTTTTCACAGCACTAAATTTCGCATCACTTTATTTTGTTGTTGTTGTTGTTAATTCATTATATAGAATACGTCAGCATTCTCAAGCTTGGTGTAAGAGGAGTAAAACACTTCCGTCACCCTAAGAGTCGTCACAGTAAATCCACATAACAGCACTCCATTATTGATTAGTTTCCTATACCATCATTTTTTTTTAAATGAACAAGATTTCCTAATTATTAATGATCATTATCAATTTATTATGCTGTATACAGTACAATCTCTTTGTATCCTTATTCATCCTTGTGAGTTCTCCAGCAGTGTGTAATCTCAGCTGGATCCATAATGTAACTAATAATACCTTTAAAGCACCACGTTTATTCTCTTCCTGCTACAGAACTCCAGCACGGTACGTCCCAATTAACCATTTTTGCTCCTTTGTATTAATCTCGTTAGCCTTCTCTTTCAAAGCCGTCTTCCCGGAGCCTCGCGGAAGAGTGCGAAATTTAGCTCGGCCCGAACCGGGCTCATTTCCGTCCGGGAAAAGGAGCGGTTTTTAATTGCACGATGGCCAGCGGAGATAAAACACAGCTCACACTTCCAACTCCACTTCCAGACTCGATTTTCAACCAGGTGACAGCAGGTAGCCATTCTTTCAGTCCTTTTAACTTTCACACTATTTTCCTTTCTCCCCGACACCGCGCATCTGAGGAATTTTGAAATATTAATAGCACGGCCCCGCCTTAAATGAAAAGATGAACAGCAGGAGATGGGTATCATTAAAGATGAAAGAGGACGGCAAATTGAATTGGCCTCCGAGACGTTGCTTAACGCACGACATGTGGAAGTCCGCTCCAACTTTAAACAGGAGTTTTTATGAAAGTCTTTCTCGCCGCAAATTTCTCATTTTCACAGAGGGAACGCTTTGCGTCCGACTGTTAATTTGTGTGCGCGGCCCTGTAATCATTCCATTACCTCCTCTGCCATAAAATGATGCCTTCGAATAACGGAAAATATTACCTGATGAATCCATTTAGCAGATAAAATCAGGGGTGAGGGGCTTAAATGCCATCTTAAATTACATGCAGGCATCAGGAAACTTTCAGCTCGTCTCATTTGCATTAGCAAAGCATCGGGTTGTCCTCTGTTTAAGAGTCACGCGCCTTCCTGCAGAAGAGCGGATGAAGGTTCATTTCGTTGTCGTGGACTTGTTCTGTACGCAGCGTTCATCGGTGAAAAGACGTTAAACTGAAATGCAATCACTGTCTAGTCACAGCCTTGAGCTTTTCCAGGCGTGGTCTGGAAATGACGGCATCTTCATGCTTAAGCAATAAAAAACAGAATCCAAACTGATATACTGTACAAACACACACTCACACCCCTTGTGAATTTGTCCCTTTTAAGTTTTCCCCGCAGTTTTGGTTGACATTTAGATAAAAAAAATAAATAAATAAATAAAAAAATCCTTGAACCGCTGGTACGACTTTATTTCATCAAAAGCAGCTTTTATTTTCAGCAGCTGTCTTTTCACCTCCGAAGCCGTAATTTCTGTCGGAAAGTCAAAGTTGCATGGACTTTCCACCGCGCCGATTGTCTTTCATAGATAACATTGAAAGCCTTCCTGAATGCTTTTGCACTCGTGGGCAAAAACAGAGTGACTTTTTAAACGAGTCAAACAAACGGGCTACAATAATGGACCTTCGACCATTAAAGCGTTTTAATTAGATTCAATGGAAAGTCCAGTAATTAGTGTCAGGAAACAGAAATGAATTGGCTAATTCGCTGCTTTGCACACACTGCTTCTGATGAATGTCAAGCACCGAAATGCTGCTCGTTATGCAAAGCCCGATGTAATTTACATTTACATTCGTTCATTTGGCCAAAGCGTTTGTCCGACATGACGTGAGACAAGCGAAAGGAGGATCGAGCCAAAGCACCGAACTGAGCTCCGTGAGACCAAGTGTTTATCGAATGATCATGAAACGAGTGCGACTTGGACAATCACGAATCTCCCGTTACTCGGGATTAGATTTGCACGCTGTTACCTTGTGTATTGAATAACACACTCGGCCGTGTGCTGTCATTGGAAGATCATCAGCGACGGGATGGCGATGGCGTGATGAAGCGGCGTTACTAATATTTTCCAATAAAAGCTCATCAAAATCAGGTTTTATTTCTTCAGCAATTTGTTCATTTATAATTTTATATCAATAAAAAAATATATATACTTTTGATCTGTTCTCAAAACAAGTTATTTCCTGTTATCACTTACATTATAGCAGCGGTAAAAGAGCGGTACAATTTCAATATCATATCAATGTCTAAGATGATGTTTTAAAAATCCATTTCTTTCACCCTAAAATTCCGACATTCGCTCCATCATCCGGAGATCGCCAGTTCGATTCCCGGGTGATGCTGTAACCTCTCGCAGCCGGAGGTCTAGAGAGAGCTGATTGGCCGAGCTCTCTCAGAGGGGAGGGATGAGAGGTACTTACAATAGTGCTCCCACATTAATCAGGGCTCTGCAGCCAATCAGGGGCGTCTGTGAGCTGACGCAAGCGGAAGGAGCGGATAGCGCTGTCCTCCGAGTGTGTTACTCCGCCCCCAACGGTGCGTGAGCGGGATGCGGTCGACTGGCGTCACGTGGTTCGGAGGAAACACGTGATAGTCTTCGGCCCTCCCGACTGAATGGTAGTAGTAGCCTTAATGTGGGCGCCCCCTAGTGACGTGGAGGAATTGGACACGACTAAATTAGGGAGAAAATCGGGGAAAATCCCCCCCCCCAAAAAAAAAAATCTGTCCCTGTGAGTAAGCTGCTGCTCATTAACCAGTAACCAGTCATGTATTAGAATGAGTGCATTAATATTAACCTGTGATTCACAGCTAGCACTACAGTCAGAGCTGCCGTTAGAGAAAATTCATCCACGGCCAATTCTGACCAATCGGATATGAGAATATAACATCGCTATAGGAGGTTGTAAACCCCCCAAAATGTGATATCATAGTGATTAATTATGGGGGAGGGCGGTTCCCATTGCCACTCTCAACCAACCCCCCATGCTGCCCTACCTACCAAGCCCCCCCCCCCCCCCCCCTAATTGTTGAATGTAAAGTTCCACCCTTGGATTTCACCATGGTATAAGGTTTAACGCATCGCTATGTCATAATTATTGTGGATTTGACCTGTTTTGAACTCATATTATTTGGTGTTTCTCATGAATAAAATGGAAATCCATTGAACCCTAACTTCATTTTCCACAGTGTAAAACATTTAAAGCCGTCTTCATGGCCTTAACTCCCATTAGCGAAATACGCTTATGAAACTTATGAAAGATTCATCAGCTAATTGAACTCGTCTGCTTTAAAACACCAAGGTAAGCCCACCATCATGGTTCAGGAGTGGAGAGAAAAGAAGAAGGAGAATCCCAAATTGTGGAAAATCTCCTGCCTCGAGAGAGAGAGAGAGAAGCATTCCTCATTACACTCCTGTCATTTACTCTTCATCCCTCGTCCTCTTTAGCGGCATTAAGATGGGATGTAAATTTGACAGTTAGCGCTGTTAGAAAATGGCTAGTTCAAGAAGGGCAGGAATTAGAGATGGGCATTAGGCGCCGATAAGCTCCTTCCCTCCGCCGCGCCAGCTGCTTAACATTCATAGGAAAGTCATCATCAAACAACGTTATCGCCGCTCTGTTGACGGCCGAGGAACATCATCACTATGATAATTTTTTTTTTTTTTTTTTTTGCCATAGCTGTGAGCCAAAGAAGCTCTCTTTTATTTCAGCGGTGTGTTAATGAGATAGGAGCAATGCAAACTTGCTGCCGAGTCACTCTGCCTGCAATGCTTCTCCCCCCCCCACCCCTCTCTCTCTCTCTTCCTCTATGTAATATTGCACAGATAGGTCTTTATATTAAGAAGGCAGTGTATTTCGTGTTTAGAGCACCGTTATATCAGGACTCTCAGTCACATTGTCCGATTACAGAAAGTGCCATGTGTCTACTGTATGTTGTCCGGATTCCGGGGCTATATTACTCTCTATGTGCTTGAAACCGTAATTGCTCATTTCCTTTCATCTTACCGTTTACATTTCTTCCTCTCTGATTCCCCGTCATTCGAAGCTTTATACTCTCAAATCCCGAGCCTTACAATCATAGTGTTTGTCCTGGGATGTCTTTCCCCATACCATGTCATGATGATGTGCCGCTGGTGTTGCCCGATTGTTCGTGCTTGGACCCACTAGTTTTAAATGTGTGTTCTTCTCTACTTTATTTTGAGGCATATAAACACACCTCGGGTTCAGATCTCAATGTTTCCCCCCGTTCTTGATGGGTTTCCTCAGGGTTCTCTGGTTTCCTCCAACAGTTCAAAGACAAGCATCGAGCACCAACTGGTCTTTCATGTTTTTCCCGTACTGCGTGAGTTACGTAATTAGTCATTTTAATGAATGTCAAGATAATTATTTTTTTTCATCAGTAGCAAAACACCATATAAAGGCTAGTCATGTTGCATAGCTCTAACATGCTATATGTTTAAACTGATAAAAAATTTACACCATAACCGCTGTAGCCCTCGTCATCCTTCGTGAGCCTTCCTCATTAATCATATAGTACATTAAACCCTTTCCTATATGTTTAACAGCGAACGTGGCTTTACTAATCGCTTAGTAAAAATTAAGCCACATTGAATGTGCATTAGTTGCTATATCCAGACAGATAGCAACAACACAATGGTGAACACACACACACACACACACACACACACACACACACACACACACACACACACACACACACACACTGCTCGCTGCAGATACCAGAATCAGATATAGGTTTTATTCCTCCACTTTTGTTTGCCTTGTGGTTCGGGGGCAGATCTAAGCACTTCAGATCTTCCTGACATGTTAGAGTGCATGTAGAATCTAGAAAGGCTTTAACGAGTTTCAACAACTTTGCTAACTCTGAGCTCTGTGGCTTCCGTCTCTAAACAGGAAGAGGAAGATGAAATATCGTTATTTTTGTTTTTTACTCTGGAATTCAGATGTCAAAGTCAAATTTTGGCGTTTTGCCATGCATGACGAGTATAATGCCGAGATATGATGACTGTGAAGTGGGATTTAAGTGACAGGGGAAAAAAAAAAAAAAAAAACAGTGTCAGTGACATAAGACTGCAGAGCAAATTCAAGAGAAGTGTGTTTAGCTATGAGTATTTTATCCAGCGCAGGCTAATGGTGTCTTTAATCCTGAATGTGAGTTGCTATTGCTTTGTGTTTTGAGGAATTTATGTTTTTTTTTTTAATTATATAAGCACATGCTTAAATTATATAACACGCGACATGTTTACTCAGGTTAGATGTCAAGTTTTTACATGCTGAAATGTCTGTGGTTTTATAAAGCTGTTCTTTTGTATTTTTATCTTCTCATTCGTTGTCTATCACGGTTGAAGATTTTTTTTCCCGCTATGCAGAAAGTTTGTGTGACTTCATGTGGTTATTGCTATTGCGGCTGCTTGGTCAAACAGAGTCATGTGATTATTGTTGCTACGTCTGATTGGTGCAACACGGTCATGTGGTAGATCCACCGGCTGCATTTCTCTGCTAAAAATAAAAAAATATCTAATGTGTGGAATAAACGGTTAGACAAGTAACGAGTCGAGTTTAGGAGAATGTAGCGGAGTAAGAGTTACGTTTCTTCTTCACAAATCTACTCAAGTAAAAGTAAAAGGTATGGTGCAGTAAAATTACTCATAGAAGTACATTTTTTAAAGTAAAGGTAACAGAGTAAATGATACAGTAACTGATTACTACTGATTACTACCCACCTCTGACCACCAAAAAAAAAAAAAAAAGCTTTATTATTTAAATGATTTTCTAAGCTTTTTATATAAAAAAATAGGATAATAATAATGATAATAATTATTATTATTCATAACAATATTCATAATGATGATGATGATGATGATTATTATTATTATTATAATGTATTATTATTATTATTATTATATATAATCAATAATATCAAGATTTTGTATATATTTTGATTTGTTATTTAGTATTATTATTACTATAATAATAATAATAATAATAATACATATCATTATTATTCATAATAATATTAATAATAATGATGATGATTACTATTTTATTATTATTATTATTAATAATATAATAATAATAATACTTATTATTATTATTTACTTATTATTATTTAATACTTATTATTATTTATGATTATTATTATTTACAATAATAATAATACTTATTATTTTTTTATTATTATTCATAATAATATTAATAATAATGATGATGATGATGATGATTTATTTTATTATTATTATTATTATTATTATTATTATTATAGCAATAATAATACTAAATAACAAATCAAAATATATACAAAATCTTTATATTATCGAATGACAATACCGCTCAAATCAGCACCTCAGCATCGTGATAACATTGCATCAGGTGATCCCTGGTGATTCCCACCCCTAATATATAATAATGTTTCATTGTGTTTGTATAGACTCAGCCAGGTTTGTCATGATTGAATAATGTATTCTGATTTTCCGAATAAAACATATGGAAACGCGCAGAGAGGTGCGAACACAAAGCAAACACTCAGAGCGGCACTTAAAGACGTCCTCTCATGGGTGACTGAGTAAACGATTGGCTGCTTAAAGCGCTTGTTTGTTTTTTCACCTCCTCCCATGAGCATCTTATTTTTACTCATCTTTTAGAAATGTTTTAAGACTCTGAGCGTGGGTATAAGAGGCCTACAGCGCTGCGTATTGGACTCCAAAGCCACTTAAGGATTTGGACATGAAAGACGCATCCCTGAGCTTCTGAAATGAAGTTTATTTTTCCACCCTTCTCGATTAACTGAAAGCGGCACCTCTGAGCCAAAATGAGAAAATTGGATTGCTGTGTGTGTGTGTGTGTGTGTGTGTGTGTGGTTTTTTCAAGGTGTACATTAAGAACAAAGCATGCTGACATTCTAATATGTTGAGTACTCTGGATATTTATGCTTTATAAGCTTGATTAAAGTGCAGTATAAATGTACTAAATAAGGATTAGTACATACTGTAGATAAACATATAGTCCTGGGCAAAAATACCCCCATTTATTTATATTAAATAAAATGAAATTACATAAAATTATATAAATTAAAGTGATGGGACTAAATGTTTTATTGTGACAGACTGCCATGTGCCTAAAGATACTCACTCACTCACTCATCGTCTATTCCGCTTTATCCTGTATTCAGGGTCGTGGGGGTGGGGGGGGGGGGGGGGTGCCGGTCTGTAGACTTAGGGCACGAGGCGGGGTACACCCTGGACAGGGTGCCAATCGATCGCAGGGCGCACACACTCACACACTCATTCACACACTATGCGCAATTTGGAAATGCCACTTAGCCTAACCTGCAGGTTTTTCACCAAGAAAATTCACCAAGCACAAGGAGAACATGCACACAGAGACGGGAATTGAGCCCGGACCCTGGCTACAAGGCGACAATGCTAAACACTACACCACCTAGAGATCCAATTAAAAAATTGGTTGTTTATGTAACAACCTCAGCAGCAACCTCACTTCCCCTCTCGTCTGTTCCAACCACTCAGTATTCAGCATCACTAATCATCGGTGTGATCATCTCTCATCATCTGAACCTGTTTCTCATTGGTTTATAAATCCTTAAGTGAGATGTTTCTAAGCTTGACTGATTCATAGTTCACTATGTGCTGCTCAGGTACAGGACGGGACTGAAAGTGAGAGCTGAACTGTTTCTTAATGCTAAATTAACAAATACAAGAAGGTTTGGCTCTTTGAAATCAAAATATGAAGAAATGAGGGGGGATCAAACCTGCAGCATGAACGTCTCTGTAGCAGATTTGGCCAGTTTCATGCAGAATTTCACGTTCGCTCTGTGATCTAACTTGCTGTGCATGCTGAAATTACAGACGTAGTGATGCACCTGGTTAGTATAGCAACAGTTGCACGCACAGCTCCTGATGTACACAAGACGATGTCTTTTGGCACACCGACTTATGAAGGTCGGTGCTCAATGCAGCCTTGCAGTGCTGCCATCTGTTGGTGTGTTACAAAAGTAGTCTTGAAACTTTTTGATACCACCTCATAGCAGTGATAAATAAGATATATATTTTTTGTCCTCTTTAGACAGAAACTAGACCTTGGCATACAGTAGTCCTTGAACCCCCTAAGAAGAGTCTCAGTGATAAATTTGTATTTAAATTTGTATTAATTGTCTAAATAGAAAAAATTATATTAATACTGGTCACCATACTGTAATACTGACTGCTGACTGGCTGAAATTTCAGCAAATGGATCTTGGGATCTGGAACGCTAATACAGTCGATCGAGCGCATTGACATGACCCTGAGGTTTGCATCTGGAACACCTGTTGATATAGAAAAATAGACTGGCGAATCCAGCATGGGTGTTTCAGCAGTGAAAAATATTCCCGGTGATATATACTTATAGATTCTCATCATTGTGGTGTTTTTATTTCCAGAACATTTCCTCTCCTCAGTGTTGATATGTGTGTGAGGGAAGCCTTTCCTCCCCCCCCCCCCCCCCTCCCCCTAAGACAACAGAAAGGCAGTATTAGCGACGAGGGGCTTCAATTCGTCTCCAGAACCCTCGTTAGGTTTCTTTAATAACCCCGTGTAAACCTAAACCCCTCTCTCATTAAGGCCGAGTCGGGAGTAATGCTCCCCTGATTGCTCGGTGGCACAGCGAGAGGGAAAAACCAACTGGGGTCACTCTACTGCATTCCACCCAGCCATTACAGGGTGAAGCGTTTCCACCTGGGCCTGATAGAGTCAGTGTGTGTTTGTGTGCATGTGTGTGTGTGAGAGAGAGAGAGAGAGAGAGAGAGAGAGAGAGATGCACAGAGGCCAAAAACAGTGCTTTCATTGTTGCAGAAGGTGGTGAGGACCAAATCAGGTCGTAACCAGCGCAATGAGTCTGGTATCTTCAGACCTGCTCGAGCCACTGACCTTCAGGGATGAGAGTGGAAATTCCCCATTCTCTCTCTCTCTCTCTCTCTGTCTCTCTCTTTCTTTTTTGCTTTTCCTCGCACACTTCACACGAGCTGCTGAAGCATTACTATGAGCCCATTACTTTCCTAATCACATTGTAAAAAATCCTCACCGCCTTTCATGCATCCCACCCTCCTTCTTTTCTCCTCTCCCTCGCTCCGCTCTGCGTCGGTGTTCGCATTCTCCGACTGTGAATGGATTACGCCGAAATAGCTGTTACTCAGATTTGAGGTCAGCTCCCAAATCCATTTTGTGTGAGTGTGTGAGAGAGAAACACACATTGCTGTATTCCAGCTGTAGCGACCTGCTTTCCAGCAGTTGCTGTTTATTTTGGAGCCGACGTTTAGTTCCTCACCGACACGAGGCACAACCTCTGACGTCATTGGTCAATTAATTGTCGATTGTAAATCAAGTACAGAGACGATAGCGAAACCCTAAATGAAGTCAGTCTTGAAGAATTACCGCCAGTCTCTTTGTTCTACCGAGATGGAGTGCATGCGCGCGCGCGTGCTGTAACTCGGTCACGGCCGGCGGTAAAGCCGCTCTCAGCTTGCCCGCCGTCATGGAAACGAGTTATAATCTGGAAAATGAGGCGAGCGGAGGGGCAAGCTGACCTCGTGTGTATCGGCAGGTTATCCCGTCTCGCAAATATTAAAGCAAGAACGGCCGCTCAGGCCGGGAGGCAGCGCACAATAGCTGCGTTTGTGGAAGGAGAAACCGGATCCTCGGGAAGGGAAAGCGTAAAGTGACTTGGCAAACACACACAACAACTGGATGTCATTGAGAGGAGAGGACCTCTGAACGTGTGTTTTCCTGTGTATGTGTGTGTGTGTGTGTGTGTGTGTGTGTGTGTGTGATTGCGTCTGTACTCCACCTATCGCCGTGTGCCGAGATAGAATATAGTGTTTGCTCGTTATGATTCTTCTTGATTCTGCGAAGCTGCTTTGGGACGACGATCCTTGTTAAATGCGCCATATTCAATCAAATTGCGTTTGAGTTAGGAAGTTGCTTATACCGGACTATTCTATGAGCATACCGTAGTATGTAGTGTGAATGAAAATTGATGATGTTTTCCAGACACGTACTGTACATACAGTATTAATATACTTTTCCTTGACTTTGACTATTGCGTTAGTGTTTCTATGGTAACAGCGTGCGCAGGGACACCGAACAGCAACAGATTGATGTGTTTAATCAGGCATAAGTGGAATTATTTTCAATTTTTACATTCATTTACATCACATATCCGGAAGGAGTCTCTGGTGTCAGTGCTTTGTTACGGCCAAAGGTTTATCTTTAGGAGTTTGCTGTTTCTTTGTACCTGTACAAGAAACAAAACAGATTCAGGGGTTTTCTGAAACATTAACCGTAAGTATAGATGCAAACAAATGATTGTCCTATATTGTTGCATATTGCATAAAGTGGAACAAAGAATGCATTGTTATGGGAAAATAATCATCTCTGGTATGGCGAGATTAACATCCATTTCGTCCCCATCCAGCTGTTGATTCATTTCCTATAACAGCATGCACTGCAGAACAGTGTGTTCATGTTTACGTACTGGTCATACCTACCACGTCTACTGTACTGTACATTTGCATCCCTTACATGCTTAAAATCTGATTCATCTGAACAATGCACGTCTCAATTTTACAGTCATTTCGGCTATTTCATGGAAAAAAAAAAAAAAAAAAAAAACTACCAATAGACCCCTGGCTGGGCGTGAGCTTAATTAGTGCAGCGATGGAACGCGTGTGTTAATTTCATTAATTTCAAGCTTTGTTAAGACTCCTCACAGTGCACCTTGTCACTCTTTCATTTATTAAATCCCAATTAGCGAACGCTTCCCCTTAATGACGCTCACACTTTTTTTTTTATTATTCTAAAGAAACAAATCCTGTCGTTCGAACTAAATATGAGATGAGACTAATGTGAAAAGTGCTGTTGTTAAAGAAGCAGAAAAAAAAAAAAAAAAAAAGAAGAAGCAAAGTTCATTGAAGCCAGCCAAGTGCATTACACACATATTAAAGTCATTTTCGCTTTGCCTGCCAGAATTGGCCTCGGCAGGGGGAAAAAAGGAAATCAATTTGAACTTCTCATTGTAGTTTCAGGTATATAGGCTCCTTTCACTGCTTAACTTTGAAGTAAAAAAAAAAAAAAAAATTTTTTTTAAAAGGCTACCTGGCATTGTGTAAGTGTGGGCATGTTTTACTATCTTTACAGAGCCCCGAGTAGAAATATTTGACAGTTCCGACCTTGAGTGGACATTTACACAAGTCGAGGTAAACACTGAACTGGGGGTGTATTAAGGAACAGCTTTAATTAGCTGCATTTATAATGAGCGTGTCAGCGGAAGGTCCTCATAAGGATAGTAAGACAGACGTGTGTGTGTGTGTGTTTGTGGTGCTGATGGTGGTGGTGGATGTGGGGGTGGTGGTGGGGGTGGGGGTGGGGGGGGGGGGGGGTGGGGGGGTATGTGCCGGGCGTCGAGGAGTGACATCTCATCATCAGCAACTTCAAAAAGCACGCTGCCACTTAGCACTCAGCAAGCTAATGTCCCCGAGCCATTGGGAATGTAAATTATTCAAACTCATTTAGCGCCGGCAAATTGGCCTAAGTTCAATCAAGAAAAAGCAGGCGCAAGAAGCGCGGCCTAATTGTGCTTGTTTGTCAAATGAAAAATTTCATTTGGCTGCGGAATGGAAGCTGCCAGCGGAAAGTCTTTTTTTAAGGTGAGCTCCTAGCTGTATTATCACCTAAACGCAGTAAAATCCATAATCACGCGGTGATAATGAAAATGGAGCCGGCGTTAACATTCAGGCTTTCGTGGCCCCTGGGGCGGCCGACGATAAAAAATTAAGTACCGTGCTCCTCGTGGCTGGCACAGTGACACCCGGGCTGCTCTCGAACCGCCGAACGCCTTTTTTTTTTTTTTTTTTTTTGCATTTAAAATAAACTTTATCAAAGCGCCATTGCAATGTGGAAAATGTCAACGCGGGATGCTCTGAAGGCAAATTGGATTTCCATTAATTGTAAAATTATTGCTTTTGACTGATGTATTGCTATGCTTGTTAAGAGCTGCCAGTGGAACGAGGCCCTGTCTCCTATTTTTCTTTTTTATATACTTCTTTGAAAAAAAAAAAAAAAAAAAAAAGACTGGACAGCCAAGTTGAAGTGAAATCACCTATAAGGTAACCTCTGGCCGAGTTTGGTGCACTGGTCTTTTAGCATCAAGTTACGTGTTCATTCATAAATTAATATCTTTGCAAATGAATTATATAATTATATATTATTCTTTTTATTGTTATTTCAAATAGCAGGTGATAAAAGAGTTAAAAATGCTCTTATCCAGTTTTAAGTAATACAGTATATAAAATACACAAACAGTATATTTATGCGGTAGATCTGAGGCTTTTTAAACATGTCTGGCATATCCAAGCCTAAATTTCTAATGATACACGAGCATAGTAGTACGAGGGGCGTTCAGTCGAACGGCGACTTGTGATTCCGTGGACGATTCCGTGGACGACGATCCTCTGCTGAGAAAACTTGATTAACCTTGATGGTGTCTAAGCACTAGTGATAGACTGGGATTAGTGCCTTAATGCATTCTGCACAAATTAAAAGTCTCGCTTTGACTTGAGCGCCACTTATATTTGTGATTAGAAAAATTGAAATATACATGTTCTGTAGATATAGATAATGCCTGAAAAAAAAAAAAAAAAAAAAGTCTTTTTTGTGTGAAAATTCACTTCAATGAAATTATCTACACTACAATATCTTAACGTTAAACTTTTTACGGAGCAAACCAAACCTCATCTAAGTGTCAAGTCTAAAGAAAAAACAACTGTGTAACCGAGACCTGAAATCAAAATGCTAATGCATGACTTTTTTTTCTTCCTCCTTTTTTTTTTTAAAGAAACAAAATATTTTCGCATGCTAGCCAAATTCTTAACATTTATGTGAGCACAGTGATAATATCAACAGGCAAAGTTCCACACAAGAATAAAACGCAATCTTAATACTGCATGTTTAATTCACATCTTCCGCCAGCATACAGTGGCTATAACACTCTTGCACTGTTACTGATTCAACTCTGAGCTAATCCTGAGTCATTTGCAAGCTTTCCAAACAGCACTTCATTATTTTTCTTTGTGTGGGCAATTTCATGATTGCAGTGCTACTAAACTATGGTAAAAACGAAACGTTTTTTTTTTTTTTTCCGTATTGAATTTTAGAGACAACGACCTTATAACCTTATAAAAATGTCCATTAATCAAGGACAAAAAGGTCTTCACGTTTTAAAGTTCTCTGCAAGAGTACTGAACCACACCTCATTTCTGCATGTAAAAATTAAACTAAATGAAGTAGCATTTAAATTAAAGACATGTTAACACATGGTTCACTGTGACCGGCTGCAAAGTGACATAAAGATGCCATTTAAAAATCATGCAACCTCAGCAGCAGCCTCATTTCCCCTCTCATCTGTTCCAACCCGCTCAGCATTCAGCATCAGCAGTACGCTACTCATCACCTGATCATCTGCAGCGTCATCATCTGCAGCGGTTTCGCACTGGTTTAACTTGAGTGGGTTTTTTTGTGGTTAATAGAGTCATAGCTCACTGTGTGACTTAACAAACTTCATCTGAAACTGGTCAGGTACAGGTACAGGGACTGGACTTACAGTGCGTGCCCAAAACTTCAGGAAGCCTGGAGAACTATTCATCAAGACTCCATTAAAAATAGGAGAAAGTCTGACTCTTTGGAAGCAAAGTATGAAGAAATTAGGTGGCGAGCTCAAGACTTTTGCACAATACTGTATATTGTTTCTTCGCTGCGTTTTCTCTCAATCGAGCAACAGGATAAAGGTTTTTCGGGTTTAAATTTAGCAACTAAAAATATCTATGCCAAAGACCCGATGGAACTGATCGGAAGAACTTCAAGAAGAATGCTTTCGTTTTCAAATGAATCCTTTACTTTGAATCTTGTACTTTCAAAGTGGCGAAAATAACGGAAGCTTCTTCTTCAAAAAAAAAAAAATGTGAAGGATTACAGGATTTTATAAGCAGGCATGTGCACTGATTTTTATACAACATTTATAAAAGACTTTCTACAATATGTATTGCTTGTTTTATATACAGTATATATCTTTACATACAAAAAATTATACAGTAATACAGACCTTTTTTTTTCTATTTAATTGTCCTCTATTCATTTATCAAAGCCATATATATGTACTACTATATATACAGTATATTAATATATACTACTAGACTATATGTACTATATTCTTGAATTGAAATCTTGACGATCTCTATAACTTTTAATCTAGCTATCAGACTTTGTATTTAGTGCACACTTTATCAATTATCTATCAATTGCTATCTATCAATTAAATGACCAAACACATCACAGTTGGCATTGTGGTTTATTAATATTGCGGCTGTTTGGAAATAATTTAAGCTCTATTGTCCTATCGCTCATCTGGATTAATCTAGATATTTAGATTAATTGGATTTTATAATGGCTTTTCAAAGTGAACTTATTTCTCTGTAGGTCTGGCCTGGCCTTGCTGCCCCAGATAAGCTGCTGTATTTAAAACCTGACACGCATAAGATGAGAAGGAGCGGCCGGGGATTCGCAGTCGAGGTCTGCCCTTTAGTGGTCGCCGGGTGGAAGTACGAGTGGATGAGACGTGGAACCATGGGGTTCTCGTACCGATGTTCAGTCTTATTCGTTACAGCGTTTTTAACAGGCGACACAAGTAAATAAAATTGTAAGTACTTTTAATGACAGTCATCTTGTGTATAATGTGTAGAAGGTCTAATGGTCTAAAGGTGCCGATGAATTTCCATTTGCTATTCTGACACAAGTTCCAGGTGCGAAGATTTATCTAAATAAACTCCTCCAAATACATGATCATTTCTATAGATTACGGCTTACACAGGGACTTGTATCGCAGATGTATCCGTGTAAAGACATTCGAACAAAATATTGACATGGCAAAGTTTTCTGTAAAGAGATGTCTACTTAAAATGTATGGAAGGAGTCTCCAGTGTCAGTGCTTTGTAGCCCAGAGAGGTATAGACATTTATCGTCATTAGACAGTGTTCTGGATGGAGGAATTCAAATTCAAATTCAAATTCAAATTTTATATTCTAATGTTATACACAGTATGATATGTAGTGAAATGCTTAGGCAACTGCCCTGACCTTAAAACAAGACTATTAATAGGAATAATATAAAAAGTTACTTATCTAAGAAAGAATATCTATATAAAAAAAGTAACTTTAACTAAGAAAGAACACATTTAACTAAGAAAGAATAAAATAAAATAAAAAATAAAATATCTGTATAATACAAAAATTCAAACTTGTAATTGTCAGTAAATGATGGTATATGATTTATTATTATTATTATTATTATTATTATTATTATTATTATTATTATTAAATTGAATAGAGGAAAAAATATGGCTGCTACAGGAACATTTATAGCTGCTATAATGTAACAAGAGCTAACTTCTTTTACTCATGTTGCACAACATGAAATGTAGGTAAGAACAGATAAAGATGAATACGCTTTGCACTTAATTAATATCGAAATCTCTAATTTACGATCTTTTTTTATAGCAGCGTGCCCTTGTGTCATTTATTCCCTACTTATTACAGCATATACTAACACTTATACCTGTCTTATAGACTATTTCCATGTAATATAGGCATTTTGTATGCAACATGGTGAGTAATTATTAGCGTGTTATGTGTACAAACCTTTTTTAATCATTTAGAACATTTAGGCACTTCATATGGCAGGATGAAAAACTAATTCAGTCTGTATATAGTATATAGTGTTACAAATTTCATAGTTTAAAGAGCATGAGGTCTGACTACAAACTGACTCTTACTGTTCATTCTGTTCTCCGCTCATGCTCTCTCTCTCTCTCTCTCTCTCGCTCTCTCTCGCTCTCTGTAAAAATACCTGCAATATGTCCAAGCGTTCAGTGCCGTCTTTGTGCAAGCAGTCTCCGATCAGGCAGGCACGCGACCCCGGCCCTTGACCCACTCTAATTAAATACTGGATTAAGCAGGAGGAAGCAGGCCGCCTATATTTCAGGCAAACGACTGTCTGCTCAAAGCCCTTTAAAATGAGCTAAGCGATGCGTTTAACTTTAGGAAGCTTACCTCCTCCACGTTGGGTGTCATGTTAGGCCCGATACAAAGACCCTGTTTGTTCGGGCTCTTAAGCGTTCGTACGGCATCGAGGATTTTGCTCAGGACCGGAGAACATGAAAAAAAGAAGAAAAAAAAAAAGAGAGAGAGAGAGCGAGCTATATGAATCCACTGGTGCTGGTAGCGTTTCAAGGGATCTGCTCAATCTTACTGCTGCCTCTACTCGAGAATGAGGTAATTACTTATTGGACATCAGTATAATCACATTACTGTTCATTATCATTGTAAATGAGAGCATGATTAAGCGATGGAAAAAAAAAAAAAAACAGAATGCGATAGCAGACTTAAAGTCAGGGTTATACACTTTGCTTTGTTTAATTCTCACTAGGCCTAAACCTCTTTGCGTCTAGTGATAAGAAAGTAAAAAAGAAAATTGTGCAGGCAGTGTATTAGTCAATTACAAGACCCACATTTTTTTACCATGTGTATGGAGCATGTGTATATACATACATGTATAGATACTGTATATGTATATACAGTGCATGTGCGTAAAAGCCACAGCGCTCATCACTAAGTCACGTGCTGCCGCGATGCTAATAATAGAGAAAATTTCTGCACAAAGCTAGATTTCGAATATTTACTAACATTAACTACTGTAATAATAATAATAATGCACTATATGGTCGAATATTAGCTAGCTAGCTTTGTGTGGGGATTTCCTAATGTTGTCTAATTAGCTGCGATTAGCAGTAAACCCGCATGACTAGCTTGGTTTGCTAAAGTTCTTGGGAGCTGAATAAAGACTAGCAAACAAAACTAAATAGCTAAAGTTTGATGACTTGCAAAAACAAAATATATAAAAAAAATACTGTATTTGTAAAATTAACCATTTGTCTGTGTTTCACTTATTGTTTTTACTGGTCAGCATTTAATTATTTATAATGGCATGAGCAGTTGTCCAGCTGTGTGGGTGAAGAATAAACTATTTGTGATTGTGTTGACGTTGAAAAATAATTAATAACCGATTTGAATGTGGTTATTTTCCATTAAAAGCACAAAGTGTTTTATTTCTCTTATAATGCATTGATTTGTTAATGATACTATTTTTTAATACATTAGTGAATGACGTCATACTCTTTGACCTTGCGTAGTTATTATTAATACTGTATCCTGGACAATAATATCCCACAAGACCTATTAATTATTATGGAAACGTTATTATTGCACAGGGGCTTAGTGGTTAGCACTGTAACTTTGAAACTCCAGGTTCCGGGTTCGATTAGCACCATGGGTCTGTGTGTGTGTGGCGTTTGCATGTCACCCCCATGCTTGAAGGGTTTCCCTCGGATGCTTCGGTTGTCCTCCAACAGTCCAAAGACATGTAGATCGGCGTTCCCAAATCGCCTGTAGTAGTGTGGATGAGTGTGTGGATGTTTGTGTGCCCCGCGATGGATTGGCACCCTGTCCAGGGAGTACCCCGCCTCGTGCCCTAAATCTCCTGGGATTGGTTCCAGGCCCCCTGTGCAGGGGCGGATCTAGAAAATTATTCATGGGGTGGCAAGGGGGTGGCATTAAAATTATGTGGGGTGGCAACACTGAAGCAAGCATCCTTGCATGGTTTTTGTGGATTCAAGGAACGCTATTCTTATTCGGTGTATACACTAGGGTGAACATTTTTACATTGTCCTATAAAAATGAAATAAAAGCTGATGTGTGATTAACTTGAGCCTGATATCTGGATTGGAACGTCAGATAAATAAAAAAAAACTCTTTGATTTTTTAGAACACTAGGACACTAGTGCTGGGGTGGCAAATAGGGTGGCAAGGCTTTTTCTTAGAGTGGCAACTGCCACCCCGTGCCACCCCGGTAGATCCACCCCTGCCCCCGTGACCCTGTATACAGGATGGTGGATGAGCGAGAGAGCGAGAACATATCAAGAATGGATTACTAAAGGTTATGAGTAATGTTTTCAGGGCGTTCATACCGTAAAAAATAAAAGCTTTAGCTTTACCCTAATACTTCTTTCATACCTAAAAAATACAATAATGTTACGCTAACAGTGCTAATCGGTTTGGCTAAAAAGGAGCAATTAAGTAAAGAATGATGTACCAACTTTTCGTTCAGCCTGGCAAGATTTACCTCAAACCACACACCGTCCACGGACAGATAAATAAGCATATAATCTCTACACTCAGCTCTTATCACAACCGTGCGATTTCAGCGGGACGCACACGGCCGATGAAAGCAAAATCATCTTTAAATAGTGGCTTAAGATTCTGACTTTCGATAAGTCGTGGCACAACAGGTTTGATCAATGAGGCATGCATTTGTCATATTGCCTATTTAGATCAGACCGATTAGCGGACCCGGATGTTTAAAAGTCGCTTAAACTCGAACAGCAAATCTTTCCTTTTCTGAATGATTAATCTGCCTGACAGAGGTGGGACTCGACATGTTTATAATAGACCACATAAAGGTGGAACGGAGATAAAAGACCAGAATACATTGAGGTGTTTGATAAGAAGCGAGCTGTGAATGGGAGGCATTTTATCCCTTGTACTGTATTTCCTCTTGTGACAATATCATTCTGTGTTTTTTTTATTTATTTATTTATTTATTTATTTATTTATTTATTTATTTTATATAAAACCCCTAAAGCCTTCGGTATCAACCTGACATTAGACTCCCGTAAGTACCCCATTTCTTCAGTTTACCCAGCACTTGAGCACTCTTGTATCTCCCCGCACTTACACACGCAGCTCTTGCCATTCCCCACCACCAGGGCTCCTTATCATCACAAGACAGTCTCAATGCTAATTTTCCGTTTACCAGGCAGTCCAGCGCTCGTCCAAATAACGATAGGAATCTCTCTGTGCTGTTTGCACGTCATTTCACGCGTGCCATCTCTTCTGAGCCTAAACTCCATTTAAGTTTTTAATAACATTTTAAGATGGTCCACATCCGGGTAAACACAATCTGATTACCTAGAGGAATTGAAAAATACAGGGCTGACAGCAATTGGTTTGATGTTTTTTTTTTTTTTTTTTTTTTTTCCGCAAGAACTGGAGAACAGAAGAATCATTTTGTTAAACGTTACGTATTTTTAGGGGACGTGTTCCTATAGCTTGGTAGGGACCAAGTGTAGGAATATCTTTTGATGTTGTTTTTGTGTATAGTAGATGTATTTTATTAGTAAATGAAATGTCATAATGTAAAGCTTTATTTACAGGGTTGCGCAAAAGTCTTGATCCACCCTTCATTCTTCAAATGAAATGTAATTAAATTATGTAGCTTTAATTATAGAAATGGGAACAAATGCGACAGGCTACAAAGTGCCTGTTGTTGTTGTTTTCTTGGCTGCTCCCAGCAAGGGGGCGCCACAGCGGACCATCACGAGCTTGGAACAGGTTTTATGCCGGACGTCCTACCTGACGCAACCCTCCCATTCTTTCCAGGCTTGGGACCGGCGCTGCATCCATTGGCTGGGAATCAAACCCAGGCCTTCTACATGGCAGGCGAAACACCTACTGTACCACTGAGCCAATTTAAAAACTGGTTGTTTATATACCAACCGCAGCAGCAACCTTATTTCCCCTCTCGTCTGTTCCAACCACTCAGCATTCAGCATCACCAGTATACTATTCACCTGATCATATGTCATCATCTACACCTGTTTCTCACTGTGTCAGGCCTTACGTTAGATGGTTGTTTTAATTATATGTCACTATGAGGCTTAACAAACAAAGAGACATTCCTCTGAAACTGCTCAAGCACAAGCACTGGACTGAAAATGAGCAGGAAAACAAACTCAATCAATGTAGACAAACCTCAGATCTCAGATGTTTTTTTTCCTGAATAGCTGCAGGTTTTAAACAAAAAAATGAACAAATGCATAACATTGCGTTAACTATTATTCATATATGCTAATGTTCTGAAGATGCACAACAATATCAAGGGCTGGACTTTAAAGGCGACTCCATCAGTCATTTACTACAATATAACTGAAAATAAAGGCAAAACAAAAGAAGAACGTACTTTTCTTCTTTTTGTGATCTTCAGAACGTTTGTCAAATCAGGAGCATGTGACTTTTGGGATATTCCAAATATGTAAAAGTGTGTATGTCTACAATGTACGTTTTTCATGAGTTCAATGGCATCACATGGTTTATTATTTTATTTTATTTACTTATTTAATTCAAGCTGTTAGTTGTTATGAAGCACATTTTTAAAGTCTGCTACCCTTACATACATGCAATAATTGTAATATCAGTTGGAGACAGATGGCATCCTGAACACGCAATCAACCAAATCATATTTGAATAGCCTGACTTTAAATTTTAATTAAGCACAATATTTCTCTGTATGTACTGTACCAACCCTGCGTTTGTTATGATTTAAAAAAAAAAAAAAAAAAAACTTATTCATTCATTCATTCATTCATTCATTCATTCATTCAGATACTACACTCTAGTAATTTGTAGACAACATATCTGAGACAGTTCCACATTTCACTTTTCTTGTCTGATTCGCCACACAATATGGATTTTTGTTACACCATTAAGAATGGGGAAAGTACAACCGGATCATTTGTGTTTTGCACAAAAGAACATCGCTTCCCCAAATTATTTCAGTGTTCGTTCCAGGCGTCTAAAGTTCAGCGTCTCAAGCAATTCGTTGATCGTTTTAGATTTCCTCACCAATAAACGCCTCTTTGTGTTCGACCGAGCAGCTTTGGACAAGTGCTGGCCCTCTGCTGCCTAAATGGGCCGATTCTGTTTCCCCTTACTCACTGTAAATTTCAATAATTTGTTTGACTGGCTTCTTTCCCTGTCACTTTTTATCATATTATCAATGACCACTAAATTTCTCCCTCGCCTGCTCCAGTAGCAGCGCTGACCCCGCTCCCTATTACAGTTCTGTAATGAAGTGCAATGGACTGGTAATTGGTTCACATTATACCAGATCAGGTAACATTAGCCTTATTTCCTTATCGCAATGAGTCCTGCTGCTGCCTTCTCAATGAGAAACTCAACACAGCCTTTCCCTCGCTTTAATGCACGGGGTGTCATCCAAATAACATTTCAGCTCATCCAGGCAATCCCCCATCCATTCCAGTTTTCTATTTCAAGATTGCGCTCGGTGTTTAGCTGAGTCTGCCGGTTCCTTCTGCTTGAAAACTCTCGAAAAGGCGGCAGCCATTAGGCACAGAGATATAAGCGGATAGCATTCCCCATCCAGAGGGAAGTACAGTATGCAAGATGGTAACCTAAGTGAACGGTGAAAACGCGAGCAGGCCGTACAGTGACCTCCTGCCAACCCCCCCCCCCCCCCCCTTTTTTTTTTTTTTCATTCGAGTGGCCCAGACGGCTGCTGCCTTTTGTTCAAGCGCTGCGAGCAACAGGAGCCAGAGCACAGTCATGTTTATTTCAGCTCAAATAAGTTCCCCGGCTCTCCACACAGCCAGCGTATTAGCCATGACCATTGTTTTGTCTGCTAGTCGTTTAATGTTTCATCCATCTAGGCCGAGAACGCTTAGCAAGTGAAGTTCGGTCCTGCCAAATGTGATTACATACATGGTAAGTTTAGAACTTAGGGTTGATTAATACTCTCCTCTGAGTGTCTTGAAGCTAGTACAATGAGTAGCCTTATATCCTAATTATGTATTGATATCAATAATCTTAAGCGAATACATCCGCCTTGATTCTATCCCTTTAATTTGCCTCTAATTCTTGCATGTTGAAATTTTATATTGTTCCCCTTTCATGAATATACTGTATACAGTATGTGAAAAAATTTGCCCACCTGTCAGTCATGATATAGCAGCGACCCAACATTTTTGGCACTAAGAATTTAGAATATAGCAGTTCCTGGTGCTTCATCTAGCACAGATGTGTAACGAGTTACATTTACTACTTTACATTTGCTTAAGTAACTTTATGGAAGAAAAAAAAAATCTATGAGTAGTTTTATTGCACCATACTTTTTACTTTTTTTATTTAGTAGATTTGTGAAGAAGAAACGCTACTCTAACGCTAAACTCGACCCGTTACTTTTTCTTCACATTTTTTTGGGGGGGGATTGCCCCGATTTTCTCCCTAATTTAGTCGTGTCCAATTCCTCCCCGTCACTAGGGGGCTCCACATTAAGGCTACTACAACCACTCAGCCGGGAGGGCCGAAGACTATCACGTGTTTCCTCCGAACCACGTGACGCCAGCCGACCGCATCTTTTCGAACTGCTCGCTCGCGCACCGTTGGGGGCGGCGTAACACACTCGGAGGACGGCGCTATCCGCTCCTACTGTTGCGCGAGCTCACAGACGCCTCTGATTGGCTGTAGAGCCGTGATTAACGTGGGAGCGCTAAATACCTCTCATCCCTCCCCTCTGAGAGAGCTCGGCCAATCAGCTCTCTCTAGACCTCCGGCTGCGAGAGGTTACAGCACCACCCGGGATTCGAACTGGCGATCTCCGGATGATAGGGCGAGCGCTTTAACCACTGCGCCACTCGGAGACCCTATTCTACACATTAGATATTCTTTATTCTTGCCAGAGAAATGCAGCCGTGGATCTACCATGTGACGGTGTTTCACCAATCAGCCGCGATAACAATAACCGCATGTAGTCACATGACCACACTCAAACTGGCTGCATAGTGGGACAAAAAAAAAATTTTCAGTCGTGGTAGACAGCGATGGAAACATGTCGCGGTTAGTGTGTTGCAATGTTAACATGTGTAATTAGCAAATAAGCTAGTGGCTAAAATATATCATTTACTTACTGAAATCTGGAATCATTTTATTAACCCAGATCAGTAATGTTTTTATTCCTGTTATAACCTGATAAACTGTTTGGAACAATGACATTGACTCAGTTTGATATGTGACATTTTTTGGCATGTTTATACCTCATAACTCTATAATAGAATGAATCTAATAGAATTAGCTTTTTTTCCATGTCAGTCAATAAAGGATGGTCCACAGCAGAGCCATGTATAGGGGAAAACCTGAGTAGTTGCACCAGGCTCTGGAAATCCAATAGGCCCGTTTGAGCAAAATAAGTTGTTCAACAATGTACGTTCTGTCTTGGCACCAGGATTTTTTCTTTCCAGGAACCTAACTTATGATAAGGACTTCATGTGATACAGCGGCCCCCTAAGGAAAAAGCACGGACGCAGGTGCAGGCACAAACATTATGAGAATGCACTGCAAATCCCCTCAAAAAAACCCACACACGAAGCCACCTTCAGAAACATAAGTGCTGCAAATCCAAGGTCAAGAGAAGGGGAACACCCTGGATGGGGTGCCAATCCATCATTCACACACTCACACACTACGAGCAATTTGGGAATGCCAATTACCGTAACCTGCATGTCTTTGACATGCAAACTCCATGCACACAGGCTTGAGGAGGATCAAGATAACATGAGTTAATCTAATTAAATTCTATTTTATTCATTTCTTTTACAGTGTGAAAACAATTTTCCTGAAAGTGTGTTTGATGAAACCCAGAATGACACTCCCTTTCACTCTTGTTGCACTTACACACATGTTCTGGGATTCCTCCAAAGGTTCATTTCCCGTTTAGCCCTGGCCTGTACCGTTACACGCCGTCTATACATATTTAATGCAGTGGCAGTCTTTTAACCTGGCACAAACCGGTGACATGACTAATGTGATGCTCAGGTAGATGCTCATGGTTAATGTTGCAAATGACATGTGACACACCTAAAACGTCAAAGTAGATATTTCTAAATAGGACAGCGTTAGAGTTTTACTGCACCCTGGTCTAAATCAATAGCTGACTATAGAGATAAGAAGTAGGATTTTGGATAATGATGTTGAAATCTTGGAGAAATCCCCCCTTATTAAAGTCAGTTCACTGGAAGTTCGGCACACAAGGTAAAGACTCGGTCATGCGCCTGATGTCTGTTCGTGGACTCGAGAGGAATTAAGCGGCTTCTTCTACAGGAAATTCTCCTTCAAGGTAGTTTATGGATCGGTGGTCTTTCCTAAATTCGCTGGAAATCCACAAATGTAATCGAGGCTTGTGCTGATTATAGCCAGCCTTGTTTTATTGTTTATCATAGAGTAAGACAAGGACATGGGGCGCTACAAGGTCATGGTACGTTTATTTCTTTATAACGTCTCCTGATCTTAAATAGGTATGAATACTGCAAGCGCTTACTTATGGAAACATTTTATTTTAAGGATGAATCAGAATGTCTTTATGGCAGATATCGAAATAATTTAACCGTTAGCAGAAATGAGAAAAAATAGCCAATATTTAACCAGTTAGATTCATGGTAAGGAATTAAACCTTTTATTAGTTATTTAGTATTTTTTTATTGTTTTTTTTTTTTTTTTTTTGTAACCAGTACACATTGAGTAAAACTTAAACTCATGCACTCTGCTGCCATCTTGTGAAATTACACCAGATTACCAAAGAGAACACAGACATCAGAACCCTCAGTGGGTGGGACCCGTGCCGGATCACGTAACTCAGTCCGTGCTGACTGCATGCCTGCGTTAAGCGTACAGCTAGTAAGTGTGATTAATACTAAGCAGTTTTAATGCTTATGATACTGTAAATGCAGTCACCTTTTTGATTTGGAGTAGCAGTTTAAATGCATGTCAGTGATCCCAGTTATAAAAAAAAAAAAAAAAAAAAAAACACTTAACAAGCTAATTTTTGGTTCAAGACCATTTATTCATTTGATCTCGGTTAAACTGTTTCGCTTGAAAGAGTTTCACAATCCGAATAAACAAATTCTGTAAATTTGCTATGACGTGACTTACACTGCAACTGATCACATATTTCAAACCCCACTGTTTTCCTAACACCAAGAGAATCCTACCCACCCGCCCTAGCGATTGTCCTGTCGATCCAGTCCACAAACTGCATGACGCGAGTATATACCCCGGGCTTGTTCTTCAATCCACAGCTGTCTCCCCAGCTTACGATGCCATAGATATAATGATTGTGATTTTCCATGCAGGTCAAAGGTCCTCCGGAGTCGCCCTATCAGAGCGAGAAGGCGGAGGGTTAGGTAAATGGCTAACAAAGTAGATAACAAATTCCATTCAGGTTCATTTAGATTTTTTTGTTGTTGTTGTTGTTGTTGTTGTTGTTGTCGCAGAAACTATAGAGACGTATGTAAGAGTTCGAGCGCAACTTATTTAACTAATTAAAGTGACAAAAGAGGGGTTTTAAAACAGAACAGTGGAAGAAGACAGAAAAGAGAAAAAAATAAAGTATATGAAAATATTACTGACAAATGTTGTTATATTTATATTTTAGCTGATTTCTGTGTTTATCGCTTTCTGATCGAATTTGTTACCAAATTAATCAAATAGACACACCCTAACCCTTTACTCCAGTTTCTTTGATGTATTTCTTCCTTATGTATATTATTATTATTATTATTATTATTATTATTATTATTATTATTATTATGCCTTATTTACGAGTTTCTTATGTACGTATATCTGAATATTTCTCATCAAATATATTTTAACAGTCGATTATTTCCTATCAGCAGTATTTTACAATTTAACAGTCAATTATTTCATCTCCATGAGTCTGGGTGCTATAAGGTGTAAAAGAACCGTATGATTTCTCACCTGACAGGCGTCCACTCCACCCTCCAGGTAACCAGCACAGAACATGCTGCTGTCTACGACTTTCCCATAAACATTAGCGCTTGAACAAGTTTCCTGGGAAATCAGTAACACCTCAGCATCCAGTAACTGATTGGAGCCATATCGTGCTAAAAAAGCAGAGAGAGAGAGAGAGAGAGAGAGACTCTTTGGTCTATTGGTCTATTTTATTAATCAGTCTCATGTTGTATTTTGTTCTCAAAGCTTTTTATCATCCTACTGTACTTCTCAGGGTTACTAAGATTCGCTCGCTTACACTGAGCAGTGGCTCCCCATCCAGAGATGCTGCACTCGGTTCCATCAGGAAAATCTTTCTTGGGCAAGCAGGCTGTCTTTACAAACTGACTCTCCTGTGCACACTTCCCACTTTGACCTTTTAGCCTAAGCAGAGCTGCAGAGAGTGAATCAAGATGTAAAGATAAAGTGATCATAATTTCATCGTCCACAATGCATTAACCAATATGGGTGTGCTGTAGGAAACCGTGATCACCAATGTCGTTGTGGACCGACTCGGATGTCTCTACGTATTGCTCATGGAGAAGAGTCTGAACAACCTCCAGAGTTTGCTGTGATGCGTCAGCCTTCCCCAGATTAATGCTTCCCAAAACCACTCGGTATTCCCTTGTGTTATCACTGTGAAAACACACGTTTTGCAGCCTTAATGGTCCAGCCACTCGTATTTCTTTGTTTGTTTGTTTGTTTGTTTAGTAAATATTCCATTATTTTAAAATGGCCTGGCGCTGTGTCAAAGCATGTTTCTACAGTACAGTAAGTAACGATGGTTAAACTTTCCTCCGTTGCACTATGTAGCATTATTATTTCGATTTCATGTATTTGCAGTTGTCAATAAAGCAGACATTAGACAATACTCACATACAATGTCCTGCAGTCAAGACCCAGCATGATTTAATGAGGGTGCCTCCACATGCATGTCTGAAGGCCTGGTTTGTACCTTTGGCTCTCATCTGAACAGAAGCCTGCCATGGCTGGCCACCAGGAAGTGCCTTTATACCCCCATAAATACGATTTACCTGTTTTACCGGTTGAGGTTTGCCACATGCTGCAAACTCCGGTGGCCGGGTGGTGGGTATTTGGGCATGGATTTCTGGGGTGTGGCCTCCTGATGTGTTGCTCACAGGGGTCTCGCTAACTGGGGAAGTTGGTTTATCAGTGCCATTTCCTGGTGTTAGGCTTTCAGCAATGTCATTTCCTGGTGTGAGGCTTGCCGCAGTGTCATTTCCTGGTGTCAGGATTTCCACGGTGTCATTTCCTGGTGTCAGGATTTCCACGGTGTCATTTCCTGGTGTCAGGATTTCCACAGTGTCATTTCCTGGTGTCAGGATTTCCGTGGCGCCAGTTCCTGGTGTCAGGCTTTCCACAGTGTCATTTCCTGGTGTCGGACTTTCAGGAACATCTGAGATGGGTTTTATATTTGGGTGAACAACAGGAGGGTGTGCTGGAGTGGGCTTCTGTACCGGAGGGTCACGGGGATCTAAAATAATGTCAATTGTAAAACTGCATTCAAAACACAATTTCTGAGCATTCAATTTATTTGATCTGGTAACCCACAAGGTTTTGACAGCAAGTTTTATGGTTTGCAAGTAAGACATGGTCTTAGTGCTTTCTAAAATCAGACAACATAAGGTTTCCTCCAGAGTTGTTTCCAAATAGAATTCATTTCAGAAGATAAGAACCTTCAGCTACCCAATGACATGGTGAGGAACCCTTTTTTTTTTTTTTTTGTCGTGCAAATAGGCACCTGGATTTGGTGTAATAATTTTTCTTAGTCATCGTGATCAGTTTCACTGAATGGTTCATGAAATCTTTGAAAGCCATTCCCTTTATCATACCAGGTACCCTGCTGGCAGGACAAAATGAGAAACTAGAGATGCTTGGTTAACTGGTTCTTACAGGTCAAGATTCTGAAGGTCCAAATAATTGAAAAAGTATCATTCCAGATATTTGCGATTTTTTTTTTGCCAATTGGCACCACTTTCCTAGGACAAACTTTCCTAGTTTTGTTAAAATCTTCATTTTTGGGGCTAATTTAATATCATGAAAAAGTCTGATTACCAGTGGGACATTTCCTCACATTGCAGTATTCCCATCTTATCATCTTTTCCGCTCGCGCGAAACACCATGGCTTTGAATCACCATCCGGATTTCTGTGATTTAAGGAATTCGTTTTAGCTTAAAACACTGAAGAGTCTTGATTTTCCCTTCATGATGAAAGACTTGTAAAGACATGTACTGTATAGCTTAATACCTGCAGTTGTTGTGAGGACCGAGACCCTGAGGATCGCTATTTGCATTGAAGGGGTTTATTCCTTTAGCCAGAAGGAAATAAGAACTCCAGAAAAGACAGTCATGTCCCTCCTCTGTCTCTGATACCATCCCTCTGTAGGACTCGCCGTTTCCCTCATAGCAGTCATTTGGACCTCAAGAACAACAGCAACATGTTACTAATTTATTTAAATGGTTTTTGAATTATGTGTATACTGTATGTTTACACTTTAAGATGTCAAGGGTTGTTTTCAGTTATAAAACAAAATTAAAAGTAAGTGATAAAATATTATGTATACAGTACTATTACTTACCGACCTGACAGAATTTTCCAGAAAAACCTGTTTTGCAGATACAGTCAAAATCTTCACCATCTGTCTTACATGTACCTCCATTTAGACACGGGTTTCGTTCACACGGTGCAACTAGTGAAAAAGCGTAAAGTACAGATAAAATACACATTTGTTTGGCGGAGGGGGAAGAGAGGTGTCAGGGAATACCCCTAGAGGGCGCCAAAGCGCCCAGAGACTCCTTTCGTTTTCGTTTGTAGTTTTCTGTTATTTCGAACTTCATTCCCCAGAATGCACCTCGGTCAGGTGATGGGAGCGCTCACCTGAACCGAGGTAGGTCATTAGTTTCATTATAAAGGTTCCTGAGTTGAGTTAATCCCTGTCTTGCATCTGTTCATTTTGGTTTGCTGTGTCAAGTTAAGTGGTTTGTTGTTTCCTTGTGTTCTTTAGCTCAGTGTATCTCCTAGCCTTTGTGTAGCTCCTAGTTTGTCATATTTAGTTTGTCTCCTGCCTAAGTTCCATGTTTATAGTTTTTCTGTTCTATGTTACCCTTGTTGTTCATTTCCTGTTCCCATTGTTTCCTTTGTGTTCATTAAAAGACTGTCACCCGCCATCACCTCTGCCACTATGCCTTTCCTTCGACCCATGCACAGCTCACGTAACAATCGGCAGCAATTGTCAATTGTGAAACTGCATTTAAAACATGAATACACATTTGTTTTGTTTATCCAAAATGGTCCAGTAGCAAATGAGTGAATAGATAAATGTATTAGATGGATTTGTGTATCAGAAAAGCTGGTGAATTAATGACTATAACTATTATACATCAGCCATAACATTAAAAACAAAAGGTGTGCTGTAGTGTCGGTCACTGAAACTTTAGCAGCGGATCCTTAGGTAATGTTGGTTTCAGGGTGGGGATTGGACTTTGTACATTGTACATTCCATTTATGCTCAGTCAGATTGAGGTTTGGGGAATTTGGAGGCCAGGTCAACAACCTTGAACTCCTATACCTTCTATCATGGCCATGACTTTTTTTTCAGCAATTTGTGCTTTGTTGAACTGGGTAGTCCCCGATATACGAATGAGTTCTATTCTGGGAGTACGTTCATAAGTCTGATTTGTTCTTAAGTCCGAAAAATGTAGTCTTATACACATTTGACACGAATATACAATGTAAAGCGAACCAATACACTTGACTAAATTTGTCCCTGTTCCCCACACTGCATCATGTGGCCAAAAACTGGAATCATGCCTAAGGAAATGAATCTCACAGTGGAAACTTTGTCTTCGCCTTTAAATTGCGACCGGAATCCTGGATTGCAATTTTGTCTCAGAGCCGATTTCCACTGTACTGTATTGGACTGTGAACTCTGTTTTGTGGAGGATTTTCCTAAATTAAGATTGTTCACCATCAGGACAGCTTTACAGGGCAGGCATTTTCTATCATTGTGCTTTTGGACTGATTCATTCATACCAACTAATTTCTCCCGCACGCACACACACACACACACACACACACACACACACACACATACAATATACTGGACTTTTACCAGACATTTTATACATTCACTTAGACCCTCAAAATATTGTATATAATTGTAAATATTGGTATCTGGTGCACTACAGTGTCTATTTTTTATTGTACAATACATGTGAGCTACTTCCGCAATTGAACCGGAAGTGGAACTGTGGTCCGTTTGTATCTGCAGAATGTTCGTAAATTGGGGACAACCTGTACTGTATGTCATGTACAGTATTGTCATTATAAAAAATAATAATTTTCCATACGAAAATTTTTTTTTTGTTTCAGTAATAACAACATTAAGGTATATTTATAACAACATTTACATGTTTGCAAACTATTAATAAGGTTTTCACTTACAGTTGATGCCTATGCTCTGTATTAACCTATTTGACAGTTCAGAAGATAAAGTAAAGCTTGATGGCGTTTGATGTAAAAATTCTTACTTTTTTTGCAATCCGGTCCTTTGAAGGGTGCTTTACACTTGCACTCGAAGTAAGGAGGACTTGATGTAAGAACACACTGACCATATCCACATGTGTCTCTCTTGCAGGCCCTTTTACCTGTAAACAAATAGAAAATTCTCAAAGCACATGAAATTAACTATATACTGGATCCCGTCAGACGATCTCTTACCTTTCTCACATTTCCTGCCTTTGAAAGGTTTGGGGCACCGGCACTTGAATCTGCCTCTCCTTTCCTCACACACTCCATTGTTGAGGCATGGATTTGGTTTGCAGCCTCCTAAAATGGCCAGGGGTGAGCGTTAGAGAGTGAAATGAGAGAGGAAGAGGTATACAGGATATCATGAGAAATGAAGACAAGATTAGATATTTTTATGGACAATTAATAGGGGACATTAGTGTGAGTTTGGAAGAGTAGCAATTAAACATGAATGATGGAAATTCCCATTTGTCTAGAAGGTGATGTTCCTCTGAAAGCTTCTGTGGAGGTGATGGCAGTTTCCATTAAATCTCACACCATGGAATGTGCAAGTCTCATGGAAGCCCCGTGTCCATACATCAGGGGAGTCAAGTGTACCTCCACCTCCACCCTCCTCCATACCAGTCTCGTAACAAGTCACACAAATAATATCAGGTCACGGGGTGGCTTCTCTGGTGGCCCCTTTCCAATCATGTACAGAGCCACAGTCAATAACTATATACCTACGAATGCTGACCCAAGGGTTCACGGTCCAAAAGACATTCAGTAGAGAAAAATAAATACAAACTGGCTCATGCCTCGGACATCCTGAAGCTGAAACAGCCACTCCCCCTTTTCTTCATCATCTTCATCATCTCTGCTATCATCATCGTAATCAGCCCTCAGGGCTATGAAATACAGAGGTAATTATGTTCAAAATGATTTACTACAAATGAAGCATATTGTTCATTACGCAAAACAATAATGGTTGACTGATTGCATATTAAACATATTTTTGCATATATTTTATTTTGTTTTTTCATGATTCTACATTACAAAAGTTTAAAATTTGTTTGCATGTAATTTCCTACACAATTCCTTTGCATTATTTATTTATTTATTTATTTATTTTTTTTTTAAACATGGTATAGAACATTCAAATTAACTTTCACACACATACACACACAAAAACAAACAAACAAACAAACAAACAAACAAACAAATAGATAAACAAACAGGCGAACAAAGAATATAGCTTTTCCCATAAGCGAACATAAGGTGGAAAACTTGAACATCACCTACCCTCTACTCTTCCCCGTCGCCTTTCATGTTGATCGCCGTGCCTCTCTCTTGGTTTTTCCTTGTGATTATTTCTGCCATGCTTTCCATCACGATCATGATGATGATGGTGGTCATGATCTGACAACTGATTTTATACAAATATACTTTAAGCGACAGAATTGACGTTAAACATGCAATAAGATCCTGCATAAAGTGAGCATGATGAGCTGAGACCTGTAGATGATTTAAACCTCACCTGTGCAGGAATGATGAAGGTGAAGAGGAAGACAAGAAGCAGAAGTAGCAGCCTGAGCTTCATGGTAGCTGCTGGCCAGACTGCCAAAAGCACAGAGCAATACTCTGCAGTGCAGCAGCTGAACCCGACTCAGGTCAGGGTCCTCTGTCTGTTTGTGTGTGGCCTTTACTCAGAGAGTGGGACAGTGTTTGTTTTTGTCCACACTTTGCCCCGTGAACTTATCTAAAATAAGATTTTGCCTGAACACTGGGGAAATATGATCAAAGTAAGAAACTTAAACATCTGGAACTATCATGTCTGAAACAGCCGACTGTGGCATCGACTATGCAGTACAGTACAGTAGGTTCCACAGATCTTTAATCCACGACTAAAGTTGTTTCTTAGATATTTGTGTTAATATCTCTCCCAACACCAAATAATGAAAAATAAATAAATAAAACCCAGTGTACGGATCTATCCAGTGATGGAAACTTCAAAGCACTTTTGTTGCTTTTAAGTTGCTCTGGATAAGAGCGTCAGGCAAATGCCGAAATGTAAATGTGTTGGTATTTGTTACAATATACACCTAGTATTTTTAAGACCCACATGTTAGGAAGGACACCAAATCTCCAAAGCTATATCTCGCAGTTCTGGAGAATGGTTGTAGAGGTACAATATTTTTCCTAAATTGGTCTGGAACACACGGCACAACATTGTTCCAGCCAGTATCTGTGCTTGTGCCCAGGACAGGGGCAGGAACTCCATGCATTATCAAGAAGGAGAGCTGTTTTATGACTCTCTAACTTTTTGAAAATGTCTGGAGGAACTGTATGGAGAGATGTCACGAAACAGCCAAAGCCGAAACAGCCTAAGACATTTTCAAAAAGAAAGTTGGAAAATCAAACACTGAAAAAAAGGATGTATGCAAAGAAATAAAACAATGTGTGGGTCGCTCTGTTTCTGCCTGACAGGGGGGCAACATTAGTTTTACTTCACACAACCAAAGTGGGTATCGTTAGTTATCGTAAGTCAGTACAGTTTTGTCCCTCATGCTAATGTTTGTGATAGTTAATCCCAGCTGGTTAACTAGCATGCAGGAACATGTCACATCTGTACAGGTATGTGTGTCAAGCATCATTAAATTACCAAGTAATCGTATCAAAATAAACTTCAGGGCCTGTATTCACAAAGCTTCGTAAGCCTAAAAGTTGCTCCTAGTGATGAAATTCTAAGAAAAATCTTAGAATTAGGGCATTTTCTTAGAATTTTCCCTTCAATTTAGGATTAAATCTTAGTAAAGATAGAAATGATTCACAAAACATCTTAGCCCTAAAAACAGCTCCTAAGGTAAAAATAGTTAAGAGTAGAGAGGAAGACTCTTTTAAGAGGTTTAAGAGTTTCTATAGCAGAGGACAAAATGGTGGAAAGAAGAAATATTCGCCAAACAATGAACACAAAGCTAAAAGTACACTCTAAAAACTGCTGGGTTAAAAAACACCCCAACCATAACCCAGCTGCTGGGTCACTATTGGACAGAACGCGCGCTGGGTTGTTTTGACCCAAGTGCTAGGTTGTACATTTAACCCAGATTTCTGGGCTGTTCATCTGACCCAACCAGTGGGTTAAATTGACACTCTTGCTGGGTTAAATTGGTAAAGTGTTATTTTATTTGACCCAACCAGTGGGTTAAATTGACACTCTTGCTGGGTTAAATGTTAAAGTGTTGGGTTATTTTATTTGACCCAACCAGTGGTTAAATTGGTAAAGTGATGGGTTATTTTATTTGACCCAACCAGTTGGTTAAATTGGTAAAGTGCTGGGTTATTTTTATTTATGGAAGTTAAATTGGTAAAGTGCTGGGTTATTTTATTTGACCCAACCAGTTGGTTAAATTGACACTCTTGCTGGGTTAAATGTTAAAGTGTTGGGTTATTTTATTTGACCCAACCAGTGGGTTAAATTGGTAAAGTGCTGGGTTATTTTATTTGACCCAACCAGTTGGTTAAATTGGTAAAGTGCTGGGGTATTTTATTTGTCCCAACCAGTTGGTTAAATTGGTAAAGTGCTGGGTTATTTTATTTGTCCCAACCAGTTGGTTAAATTGGTAAAGTGCTGGGTTATTTTATTTGACCCAACCAGTTGGTTAAATTGGTAAAGTGCTGGGTTATTTTATTTGGCCCAACCAGTGGGTTAAATTGGTAAAGTGCTGGGTTATTTTATTTGACCCAACCAGTGGGTTAAAATGGTAAAGTGCTGGGTCATTTTATTTGACCCAACCAGTTGTTAGGAACCTCCACTAGAGGTCACTGTTCTTGTCAGTTTTTTGTAGTTTTGTTGGCCGACTCAGTTTCCCAGAAGGCACCTCGGTCAGGTGATGAGGGCTCACCTGAAATGAGGTGGCTCATTAAAGTTTCTATAAATAGCAGTTGGTTCTGGGACACTGGGTCGAGCATTGTTTGTTGATATGTTTGTATATACCGTCCTGGGGGCATTCCTTTTTATTTGGTTTTTGTTTCTTTGAGTTTTATATTTGTTATATTGTTTAAACTGTTTTCAAGAGGGCTCTAGTTTTGTTTTCTGTATGTTCCTTGTTCTAGTGCATTCATGGAGCTGTTCTGTTCAGTGTTTAGTTAGGCTATATCTCCTCGTGTGTAAGTACTGGTATGTGTATCCCCAGTGCCGGCCTTCTTGTGTAGTTCTTTATCTGTGGTGTCCCTTGTCTGTTTAGATTTGTGTAGCCACATGAGGGCTTAGCCGCTAGCAGGGTTAGCCGCTAGTAGGCCTAGGCTGCTAGTAGGGTTAGCCCCTAGTAGGGTTAGCCTCCAGTAGCCTAGCCTCTAGTGGGATTGACTGCTAGTGGTTCTGGTTGCTAGTAGATTAGCCGCTAGCTTGGAATAGCCTCATGTGTGCCTTTCCTTTTGTGTTCAATCCCCCCTATTAGGTCAGTACTAACCCGGTTAGCCACTAACTCCATTAGATACTAACCTGGTTAGGTCATCATTTCCTACATTCATATTCCATATAGCTACTAACCCAACTAACCACTAACCCTAGTCCTGTCTCTAGTCTGTGTCCTGTCCCATGTCCTGTCTCCTCTCCAGTCCTGTATCTCCTCTAGTTCCCCTATGTGTCTTTAGTTGGCTCCAGCTCCATGTTTCCTTCCATCAGTTCCCTGTGTTGGCGCTCAGTTCCCTGTGTTGGCGCTCAGTTCCCTGTGTGTTTTTCCTGAGCCCTAGTTTGAGTTTGTCGTTTTTTTTGTTCGTTTGTCTGTTTTTGAGTTTGTTTAAATAAAGACATTTTCTGGTTAAAACCCCTCTGCCTTCTTGCCTGCCCGACACGCCCATGGCTACATCACCACCCTGGTCTTGCCTGTAGTCACAGCCAGACCATGACACCAGTGGGATAAATTGACACTCTTGCTGGGTTGACATATTCCGTTTGATTTTTTTTTTATTTTCAAAAAAGACACAAAATGTACACAACTTCACATAATGTAAATAGATTGTCACAGAATAAGAAAATGTGAATAACTTAATTTTTTTACCAAAATGTCAGACCAAAACCATATAATCTTAAGCTGACCATCTGTTAAATATAAAATAAATGTACTGTAACATAAACACTCAGTAAAACAAAAACAAGAGGCCCCTGTAAGTCTGATTTGAATTGCATTTTTTTTGCATTTAATACAATGTTTAAAAACCTTTGACTTTTTAATTACCTTACAAGATAACTAGCCTATAACAGAAACTTTGCATAACGTCGTCTGTAGTCATGATTATACAATTTCATTATATACAGACAATATGATTTCACTGTTTGTTCTATTATCATGTATTCTATTTGTACTAAGAGCGCAGTTCAAGACTTTTACAGAGGTCAGAGGTTATTTTTTTTAATCAAGCAATCACAGTCCTTGAATTGCTGCATCATCCGTAGCAACCGGGTCGACCACGCCCCCTCACTAAGATAAAGGTTTTTGTACTTTCCTTACTCAGAGTTGCTCTAAGACGTTTTCTAAATCACTTTTATTCTAAGACTTCCAGCTAGGACTTTTTAGGCTAAGATAGGAGCGCTCTGAGAGAATTCTAAGAAGCTTTGTGAATACAGCAATACTGGTGAATAATTATTAATTCAGTCATTGCTTTTTTAATGATCTGTAGGGGTCGACCGATCGCCGGTCTGGCTGATTTATCGCGGCCAATATTTTACATTTTTATATTTTTCGATATATCAGTCATTTTTTTTTCCATGTAAGCACGTCTTCAGTGAAGTCTCGGCAGTTTACGAGAGGAGGAGAAGCCGTCTCACCGGAGAGCTGGTGCTGAGCGTCTCTGCTTTATGCTTCACAATCTGGTGCTGATGATTCAAGACTATATTAGCATATATATATGCTAATGTATGCATATATATCAAGACTCAAATTTCAGTATAAGTACTACTAATTCAGTTTTTACTAGTTCTGTTTATTTTTACTTTTTTTTAACTTTAGAAAGCTTAAAAAAGCTATTTTTAGTTCCCAAGGAAAAAAAGAACTGCCTAACTTTGTAAGAAATGCAGTTTGGAGGTCCCTTGGCTTTTTATTTTTAGATAATGTTTAGATAAATTCACTTTTAATTAAATATGTGCTTTTCAACACATAAACACATAAAGGCATTTCAACAAAGTGTTGTGTAGGAATTTGTGTTATTAAAAATTCTGACACCAACATTTTCATGTTTGCTGCAAATGCATACGGTTTCGAATATCGATTATCAATATGGTCTCCTTAATTACGAATAATCGGTATAGGCATCGGCCTGGAAAAAAATTCCTATTGGTCGACCTCTAATAATGTTTATTAGGTTTTTATTTGATTTTCAAAAACTTTGAGTAACTTAAGCGGACTAACTGTTAATTCAAATATTATCTTGCACAGTGTGTATCGGACAGACATTATGCAAACCCTATATGTAGTACAGGAATATGATGAGCATAGCACCATTTGGGGATTAACCTCGGTAAGCTTTTACTGTTCTTTGGGCGTTGTGATTCAAAGGTTCTCGTAGCTTGACATTGATATTGACCTTTTGTAGCTTGATGTTAATGCAGGATGTTCCTTTCCTTGTTAGCTTAGCTACAAACCTCGCATACTGCAGTTTTGTAAAAGCTATACATACATAGCTATACATACACATATATATATATATATATATATATATATATATATATATATATATATATATATATAAACTATCATAGTTTTTCATTCCCTTGTGTTTTGCATGATGTGCTTGTTTGATGACATTTTATGTCCTACGTGAGCCTCGTACGTAAGCATTGGGATGTGGAGCTTCAGAAGGAGCACTGAATTAGGAGAATATTGCTTGACTTACAGTATAATTTCAAATATCAACATTTTTTTCTGCAAAATGAAAATAGTTTACCTATACATTTATACCCTGCTAAAAAGCCACTTTTTATTAATTTGTGGATGCTAATCTTGGGGCTAATATGACATTAGCTTGATGAATTCTGTTGCACGTAAAAGACAATCAGTCAATTCAGTTTGTTTCCTTGTTTCTTAATTATGTGGCACTAAACAAATGAATAACACCTGGGACATGTATTACAGGGGGTTCCATCTCCATCAGCTTGTACTTGTGGATGCGACACTATGTTGTATCCCGTTGCTCTGGGCCTGACCTAGGGCATCAATGTCATATTGCAGAACATCTGGCAACATCTGGCAAACTGAGGCATTGCACAGATGCCTCAGTTTGCCAGCTGCCTCTGTGTCACTGCACCACTAGGTCTCTGCATGTTTCAAGGATGTTTAGTATTTAGTACCATGACTTCTACGCAGGCCATCTGCTGATGTGGAAAACTGCTGGATTTCTATAGTGTTTAAATCAGACATCATTTGAGTAAATTAGTGCCTGATGAGATCCTTAAACGTACAATAGCTTATGCCTGACTACGTACAATAAATCCCAAAAGGTGAGTTATAGAAACGTACTCAGACTCAGGCTAAACCTTGGCAACACACAGCCTCGGCGTTATTTTAAATGACCACTAGATGACAGTGTTGGATTTGGTTTATACTCAAGCTGCACACACAAAACTATACCGTATGCATTCATACTCACTCATCATCTATACTGCTTTATTCTGTATACAGGGTCGTGGGGGGGCCTGGAGCCTATCCCAGGAGACTTAGGGCAGGAGGCAGTGTACATCCAGGACAGGGTGCCAATCCATCATAGGACACACACACACACACACACTATGAGCAAATTGGGAACACCAGTTAGCCTAATCTGCATGTCTTTGAACAGTGGGAGGAAACCGGAATACCTGCAGGAAACCCACCAAGCACAGGGAGAACATGCAAACTCCATGCACACACACCCCGAGAAGGGAATCGAACCCGGACCCTGAAGGTGCAAGGCGACACTGCTAACCACTAAGCCACCGTGCTGCCACTATATGCATTCTTTTCCTGTTTAATTTAGTCTTGCTCAACTTTCTGAAAACACATTTTCATCTTTTCTTTTTCTTCTTTTTTTAATTAAAATGTCTTATGATCATGGAGCAGAAAATAGATTGATTGCTGAATCAATCTCACATTAGTTTTTTTTTTATTTTATTTTTTTCACTTTTCATGACACTATGCAGGACAATTTCACTGACATGCTCAATAAAAATGTGGAAAGTCTCAATTTTCTTATTTTTATGCAGTAAACAATTGAATTGAGTCCGTAGCCAAGAAATGTCTCTTCCACATAACCGCCTATGTATAAAGGGCTGTGATAGCACTGGAGAGTTAAAGGTACGATAGCACACCAGTTATCAGCATCTGAAGTTTTTCTGTGATTCATTTATTCCAATTTGTATAACCATTTTAACAATGGTCTTTGTGGCAAAGCTGCTTTACAGAATCAAAAGCAACTTATTCTTCCATATTCAACAGCAAATAGAAATAGAACAGAATCAATGTTACTAGTAATATTTAAAATGTCCTACATATCAATATTATATATTATATACATACATTTGTTCAAAAAGATGGAAAATTATATATTCAGAAAAAAAAAATGTTGTTGCATTGACTGGGAATCAAACCTGAGGCCTCCTGGTAACCCCAGTGCTTGTTGAGTTAATCCCGAATCTATTCCTACGATTGATATTTCCTATGGTTATGCAATTTAATATATGTAATATATTTTTGGTCCCTCGTGCACAATGTGTGGTCTTGGCCTAAACTCTAGTGAAGTCTCTACTCTTTCCATGTCTGGGCTGTCAGACCCACTGACATCATAGATGCCGCCTTTTTATATTCAAGAGTATGCAATCTGTGTTTTTTGCCTACCTGCAGTCACTAAGAATATTGACAGATAAAAAAAAAAAAAAACCTGTATATTATTATCCTACTTGTAGCGTCATACTTAACAAATGATACGCTCACACTATACAGGATGCAGCGCTGCCTGCCAAAGGTGTGCATAGGTGTTTAGAGTATGACACATGTAGGATTATAGAGGAATAGCAACATTTTACCACAGCGAATGCAATAATAATAATAATAATAATAATAATAATAATAATGAAAACAATGCAAACTTAGTGCCAGTGTAGCGATACATGAATTGCTGAGCAACAGAATCGCTTAACATCACTGACTCATTTTTTTCCCCATCTCTAATTTACATAATGTAAAAATATCTTGAAATGACATGAAAATATCTAATTATAACAAGAAAATAATGAAGCATCATATTATAACATAGAAAATCACATTATTTTATTATTTTCATGTTATTATTAATATTATGTTATAATTTTTCAAGATCAGATATGTTCAAGATATTTTCTTGTTTTCACCCTGAAATGTTTCATGTTCTGATGTGACATTTCTTTTTTCAACTTTAGAAAAAAATGTGAAAATTATTTTTAAAATCTTATTTTAGTTCTTCCATGAAAACAACGTGCTTCTGTACAAACCAAATCTGGTATAGATTAAATAATTCAGGAACTTAATATATATATATATATATATATATATATATATAAAGAATTATATACAATTATTATTATGCTATGCAATTAAACCCGGCAACAGATGACTCATGACACAGAACAGTTACTTTGGTTTGTGAGATGTGCTTACAGTTTTCAAGAAATTCAACTATTTTTAATTATGATTTTTTTTTTTTTAATTAGTGGATGACCACCTGCTGAGTTTTGGATCTTAAGCACCTGGCGATATATTTGGGACAGAAATGTATTCTTAGCCATTTTATTGGCCATGTTTTGGAGTTGGCAAAAATGTAAAATAAATAAATAAATAAAATAAATAAATCAATCAAAGAACTAAAGTGCTAAGAAAAGCTGTGTTCCAGGAACAAAGATGCATATCCTGGAACACAGCTATATATATATATATATATATATATATATATATATATATATATACCTGTATAGCACCTACATATATATATATAGTATTTTTTTCCCCCAAAGATAAATATTTCTAACAGGAAAAAGGAGATTATTTCAGTCGTCTGCATCTTTTCCATTTGCATCACAGTGATGGATGAAGATGAAGAGCTGGAGAGCATGATGTTGAGTATATATCCAATCCAAAGACAGCTGGAAGGCAAACACCTGGCTCCTATAAGTCCACCAGATGCTGGTGACTCCACTGCACCACCCCGTCCTTCCATCAGCTTCAAACAGCTCTAAAGAACCACATGTTCCAGGGCCACACCAAGCCTGATGGAAATGCTGCCGAGATGCGCCTCTGGTTCGGATCCAAACAGGAACTTTAGCTTCTTTATCTTGCACATATTTTAGCGACACCATTCTTGCATACATGTGGAACTAATGGGATCTTGATGCACATGTGTTCAGCAGGGTCCTGGAAGTGGTGTCAGCAACAATAGCATCAGATGTTAACCAAGTGTTCCAGTGCAGATGTTCCACTGGAAGAGATTCAGGGGTAAACTTAAAGGAGTCCTATTATGCAAAACTTGCTTTGTAGTCATTTTTAGACGAATGGCTCTCAGAATATGAAGAAAAAATGTCCATTTTTCATCGTTGTATCGGTCATGGCTGAAACAAGTCGTTTAGATTTTCGTCCTAACGTGACCTCATACTGTATAATAATACGCCATCCCCGATTTTCATCACAGTTCTGCTTTTTAGCTCATTAGCAGTAGCTCATTTACATAAACATCGAATCAGCACGTTTGGAAGAGGAGTGAATCAGAGAGAGATTGAGTTATGAACAAATGCATTATCTGCAGGAGAAAAAGAGAAAATTATTCACCTGAATGTGAAGGCAGTCCTATCACTCATTATTTGTATTGCAGTATTGTAAATGATTCTTGCTTATGCTAAATCAATGTGAGTTTTAATTCTTGGCATAATACCGATAATTTCTGTCTTGTTAACCTGCTGAGAGTGGAGCGTGTTTATGCAGGTAGTGATATTCCCACCTATATTTAATGAAACACCATGCATAGATGCAATGAAGTACAAAGTACATATATTTGTTGTAGGATGTAAAAGTGAAATGTACAGTATCCACTAAAAAAGCTTCTCAAGTAAATATATAGATACAACCTAAAGGTATGCTTACATGGTACTTCATTTAGGTAAAGTTAAAAAAATATATATCTGTAAATGAAGTTAAGGGGTTGGACTACTGATCGGAAGGTCCCAGGTTCAAACTCCACCACCACCACTGTTGAGCTTCTGAGCAAGGCTCTTTACCCCTTATATAATGAAATAACTCACTCACTCACTCACTCACCATCATCTATACCGCGTAATCCTGTCTTCAGGGTCACAGGGAATCTGGAGCCTATCCCAGGAGACTTAGGGCACAAGGCGGGGTACACCCTGGACAGGGTGCCAATCCAACGCAGGGCACACACACTCATTCACACACTATGGCCAATTTGGGAACACCAATTAACCTAACCTACATGTCTTTGGACTGTGGGAGGAAACCGGAGGGGATGGGAGACCAAACACGGGGAGAACATGCAAACTCCATGCACAAAGAGACGGGAATCGAACCCAGACCCTGGAGGTGCAAGACCTCTAACTCAGATCTCAGATCTCCATCATTCACAAAAGGAGTCATGGCCGCTGATGAAAGGTGACCGGACTTACCGGTAGGGTTTGAATGGAAAGCCTGTACAAAAGCTTCCCTGCTGCAGTCTTTTTGATGGCACCCTCCTGGTGCCGGTACTCGTGCAGTAGACGGTTGGTCAGGTAGTGTGTGTAGATACAGAAATCCCATTCAGGCCATCGGAATCATTGTACTATCTGATTTAATTTCCTGTCTTATGACCTGAGTGATGCTTTTGTTCATACCTTCTTACTTCACCATCCAAGGTTTCATCATCTCCATGATCAAGTTTACATTATCTGTGGGTGATTAACCTGTGTGCCCGAGCTCATCCGTCACTGATTAACAGGTGGCCTCATTCTGAGATGATCTGTAGCTTCCATATTAAAAAGGGTTGGAGCTTTGTTCCACAGTATGTCGTGGAGTCTATTAATTATGGGTTGGGAATGCCACATGTAGGGTTGCTCACAGGGATCGAACCTGGCCAGACACTTTGTCTTCAATAACTGGCATCATAGTCATAGCCAGAACGTTGTAGAGGGAGACAGCTGGTGATGCCTGGATTGTCCAAACAAGAGCTGAAAAAAAAAAAAAAAAAAAGAAAAATACTGATGTTTTTCCTGTGACTTGACTGTATGTCCTTAGCATGATGTGTGGCAGGTAAGAATTCTACCATTAAACCACCAATACTGACGTAGAAAACCTCTCGTCCCCTCTGAGAATTTGGTTCAAATTGAGTTCAAGTAGGCCTCCTTAAATGCAAATGTAATATAAGCATATACATATACTGTAGTTCTTCTGGAATATTGGTGATTCACGTAATACAGTAAATAACTTTGTCAGGCTAGAGCAAGGGTTCAAATACAGTTCTGTGCTGCCATAACATCCATTCAGGCAATGGAATGCATTGTAATATTTATTAAATATGCATGCATGTAATCTAGAACTATACATAATACATATATTTTAAATTAATAATCAACTAGGCTGTACCGATCAGCCATAACATTGTGACCATCCATTTAATGTAGATTTATTCCACTAAAACAGTGATGCATTGTGTGTTTTGGCACCTTTTTTATCAGGAACCAACATGAACCTTTTCCTCAATGTGAGCCACACTATCGCTTCTATTGGATCGGACTACACGGGCCAGCCTTCACTTCCCATGTGCATCAGTGAGCCTTGGCCAACCATGACCCTGTTGTCACCAGTTTCCATCCTTGGATCTCTTTTGGTATGTCCTGACCTCTGCAGCTTGGGAACGTCCTACGTACAAGAGCTGCAGTTTTGGAGTTGCTCTGACCCAGCTGTCTACCCGTCACAATCTCAAAGTAGCTACATTTTCAATATCTCGTTCCGGCCGATGGTGGCTGGAAGTGAACCTTTTTTCCTGGAGTTGATGTGTTGGAAGCAGAAAAAAAAAATGGGCAAGCGTAAGGATTTGAGTGACTTTGACAAGGACCAGAGGGTGATGGCTAGAGGACCGGGTCAGAGCAACTCTAAAACTGCAGCTCTTGTATGATGTTCCTGGTTTGTAGTGACCACAGGATGGAGTAAACAAGCTGACAAACCTCACATAAGCAAATGTAATAGAGATCAAAGGGAGGATCAAAAGAACAACAGTTGCTAGCATTATTAGGAATCATTGTATACATGTTAGGTGTTGAGGTGGTATAGTGGTTAGCACTGTCGCCTTGCACCTCCAGGGTCCGAGTCCCGTCTCTGTGTGCATGGAGTTTGCCTGTTCTCCCCATGCTTGGTGGGTTTCCTCCGGGTACTCCGGTTTTCTCCCACAGTCCAAAGACATGTAGATTAGGTTCATTGGCGTTCCCAAATTGGCCGTAGTGTGTGAATGAGTGTGTAAGTGTGTGTATGTCTGTGCGCCCTGCGATGGATTGGCACCCTGTCCAGGGTGTACCGTGCCTTGTGCCCTAAGTCTCCTGTGACCCTGAATGCAGGATGAAGCAGTGTAGATAATGAGTGAGTGAGATGTTTGGTGTTGAGATCCCCCCAAAAATCTGCAAATAAATACCAGTTATTGCTGTTCTATGATTTTTTTTTTCTTTTAAGACATTCAAAACATGCCATTAACAGATATATCTACACAAGTACAGCAACGCAGGCTACAAGAAGTTAAGGAAAAGTCTATATTGTGCATGTGGGAGAAGTGTGAACTGGTCATGTGAGGGATCCTTTGTTATGTACAATTCAAATGGTTAGGGCTTGTGTTTCTTTTCACGTTTACTGTACGCATTTGGCAGACACCCTTATCCAGAGCGACTTACATTTTTATCTCATTATATATCTGAGCACTTGAGGGTTGAGGGTCTTGCTCAAGGGCCCAACGTAGGATTTGAATCTGGGACCTTCTGAATTGTAATCCAATGCCTTAACCACTAAGCCACCCCTGATCCCCCCTTTTTTTTTTTTACTAGATGTTTTGATTAAATGATAAATTCAAACTAAATGAAACATACTATATTGACCATTACACAAAAGAGAATTATGGTTCTATTCATTCCAAGAGTGCTGATATTCAGTATAACATGTTAGACATCTCTCCCCACCACCATCATCAATGGACAGGAACATTACAGTCATACTTTACGTCGCCTTTTTTCCCCCAGTATTTGACATTGGAACTTGACTGTGACATATTTGGTTCACCTGTAATCAACACAAACAAACAAAAAAAAACCTCATGTTTTAGACAACTGACATGTAATGATCAGTGTATTTCTCGCTCTTTCCCTTTCCATTTCCTCTCCTCATTGTGTCACTTTGTGTAAAGGTGGAATCTGTCAGCCTTGTGTGCTGAGTGGACGCTGCCTTTATTAGCATGTTAATGAGAAGATGCAGGGAGCTGGTAGATTATACCACACACACGCACACGCACACACACACATGCGCGCACACACACGCGCGCACACACCATAATGAGCTGAAGGACAGAGGAATTAAGATGCTGATAACGACGCCTGAATTGTCAGCAATGTCAAAGGACAAAGTGGAGTGCAGCAGAAGGATTTGCTATGGAACGGGGCATTGAGCCTGTCTTGATGTGTGCTTGGGTTTCTATCTCTGGTTAAGGAACTTATGCAGCGGTAATTCATTTCTCCCACACGTGCATGCCACTTTAGGGGTGTCGTAGGTACCAAGATGAAGTAATCAATCCAAATCTGAGATCAGTTAGGGTTACTTTTACTGTAACTCACACTTGTACTTGGCACACACAAAGATCTACTTTATTTTTAGTAAATACAATATACACAGGAACCATAATCCGGATGTATGCTCATATATTCAATTCAATTCAATTCAATTCAATTTATTTCACTCACTCACTCTCACTCACAGTCTGTCTCGCTTTATCCTGTATTCAGGGTCGTGGGAGGGCTATTAAGCATGGTACTGTATATCCTGGACAGGGTGTCAATCCATCACAGACTCACACACTCATTCACACACCATGGGTAATTTGGGAACACCAATCAACCTAATCTGTACGTCTTTAGACTGTGGGACAAAACCGGAGACCCTGGAGGAAACCCGCAAAGCATGAGGAAAACATGCAAACTCCAAGCACACAGACCCAGAGGCGGAACTCAAACCCAGACCCTGGTGGTGTAAGTCGACAGTGCTACTGTATCGTACGGTGGCCGTGAAGTGCAAAACAAATTAACAAAACGAAAAACTAAATAACACATTAAAAACTGCAATAACAAAACCAAAAGCAAAATAA
>CM059211.1:36247945-36295445 GCA_030347435.1 Clarias fuscus
TGAGTAATCACACTATTTCATGCTGTATTTCACTTTAGGTCAAATCTGGAAGTTTGCTTGCACACGCACACACACACATTATATATATAATGGGTTAGGGTTAAGGTTAGGGTTAGGGTTAAGGTTACTATATATATATATATATATATATATATATATATATATATATATTATTGTTTTTAAAATTGGTGTAAGCTTCTAGAAGCATGTGACCTTTAAAATAAAAAGTTCCTTAAATTAGTTTTTGCTAAAAACTTAAGAAGCTAAAAGTCTGTAGTGTCCGTAACCAGGTCAAATTCATGTCGCAATATCTTAACACTTTTTTGCATTTTAGAATAATACACTACTTCAGGTTTGTGTCTTTTCATCTGGAATCTTAATTGAATGACAAGTAAGATCATTGAAAGATTTGAATTCCAAAAAGTTATGGACACTACATAGAGTGGCAAATGAATTTGCACATAAATGTGTATGCGTGCTTATGATCCTGTCTAAAAATTCACTTCTTCACTGTAGGTGAGACACGTTTTAGCACCAGTACCACGCTTTGGCTGATCGAGTGTGCAGGCCTGAGCATGACATTTTAAAAGTTTAGATTTCCTAGTCAAAACACTTGACTCGGTGTGTCTGTGCGTTGCCTTTAAAGCTAGCAGAGTGACTAGTTCTCTTGCACATTACATCATCCTTGTTTAACTGAGTTAAAGTTTGGACTCCCCGTGACAGACGATCCGATCGGGTAATGGCCGCTCCCCAAGCCGAGGCGCTCGAAACCTTTACGCGTAATGATCCGCGACTCCTGTCTGTTTCCCCCCACGTCTCTGGCTTTTGTTCATCTGTCTCCTGACAACTTGTTCTTCCTCTCTCTCTGTCAGTCTCGCTCTCCGATTCCGTTCTTCAGCATGTTTCAGCCTTGCACTTGAAGCGTTTCGCACTTAAAGTTAAAAACCCTGCTCTCAACCCTAGCGCTCTTTCTTTCTTCCCTCGCTCCCTCTCGGCTTTCTTATTGTGTCTAAAAATGCTCTCAAGGAAGATAAAAGCAGACGGCGTAGTTGGACGCGTTCTCGCTTTTCTGCCTGTCACGGCGTGATTTGCGGCGTACGAGCAGAGATCCTCTTTATAGATCACTACTGGCTCTGAACCGCTGCCGAGATTGTGCAGAAAGGAACAGAGAGCTTTAAATAGCGCCGTTATTTCCTTACCTGAGAGCAATTTTTAGACCATTAAAGGTGGAAATGTGTCAAGTGTACGCAGCGTAGTCACGGAACATTTACACAGCGCAGAACAAACGCCAGCGTTACGGCCAAGTGTCGAGCGTCAAACTTCCAGGCCGTAATTATTTGTTTGCCGAACGATGAAAGTTCCGCGGAGGTGAAGGCGGCCTCGTTAATATTCATCCCGACTACGGCGCCCGTAAAAAACAGTCATTACACGTCTGAGTACACAGTGTTTTGTGTTTGTCCTAGAAATAAAAAGCCCAAAAAGGCTGTCTTCAGATGATTTTTTTTAGGCATCTGGGGAAAAATGTCATCTGATCCCTTAGACAAAAAAAAAAAAAAAAAAAAAAAAAAAAGTAGGGGAATTTACATATAAAGTAGCAAATGACATGTCTTTCTTAGGATTGTTTGTGTTTTATGTGGTCTATAGTCATGTATTACACAAATGCGCACACGTACTGTATAAAATCATAAAAAAAAAGAACTTTGTAATAACAATAAACTTCTTTTACTTCTTCTTCTTCTCTGTTTTATTGTTTTAATTTCAATGTTCATTTTCTTTTTTTTTTTTGCTGCATTCTGTGTATGAAATGTATAACAACAACAACAATAATAATAACAATAATAATCATTGGTTGTAAATCTGTGAGGGGTAGCACAGTGGCTAAGTGGTTAGCCCTGTCGCCTTGCACCTCCAGGGTCTGGGTTCGATTCCCGCCTGTGTGCATGGAGTTTGCATGTTGTCCCTGTGCTTGGTGGGTTTCCTTCCACAGTCTCAAGTCATGCAGATTAGGTTTATTTGCATGAACAGTGGCAGCTGGTGCGCAAAAAAAAAAAAAAAAAAAAAACTTTTAATATTAATTAATGCACCCGAAGGATGATTTGAAAAGATCCAATCAGAGCTCAGCCTCAAGTCACATGCTTTTCAAAGATTCACGTGCCTACATAAATGAACGTAGTACAGTTTAGATAGTTTTTAATTGCAAATAAATTATATTAAGAAATACAGCGGATTATTGTGACTAAATGACTAAATAATTATTATGTTAAATAATTACATGTTAAATTAGCATTCTTCTCTGCCTAACTTTAAGGGGGGCGGCGCCCCTGCGCCCCGTATTGACCGGCCGCCACTGGGCATGAAGTGTGTGAATGAGCATGTGCGTGTGTGCCCTGAGATGGATTGCCACCCCATCCAGGGTGTAACCCGCCTCATGCCCTAAGTCACCTTCGGGAGACTTCAGGCTCCCCAAGACCCTGTATACACGATGCGTGAGTGAGTGAGTGAGTGAGCGAGTGAGTGTGAATTAATGCCCAATAGAGCTCAGAATCAAAGGTAGACTGTAGGTTTGACTCTATTCATGCATTTTCAATTTCATTTGCCTCAATAGAACTCAACTTCATTTTCTGATTTGATCAAACAACCCATATTTCTTGCAGGTGCTGAAGTATTAAAAATAACACTTTTAAAAACGTATTTTATTAACATCGAAATGCTGTAGTAATCGTGTTTAGTGTGAATATTTTAATGTCAGATCTCATATAAAGTGTTAATTTCTTTTGTTCCTGCCAGTGTTCTGCCTCACACTCCAGTCCAGTAGGCGGTGGCATTGCACCATTCACCTGTAAACTCAAGTGAAGAAAGTATGTTCTATTTCCTGCAAAAGCTCAGCAATTTAAGATCATTTAACCTTTGTAGGCTTGCAAAAAATATGTTTTCGAAAAATGGCCAAAAAGCCTCCAGTTCTGAAAAATGAGTTCAACGCAGTAGTGCCAAAATGTGCAGTTCCACAAATGACCACTGGGGGCTGTTGCAAGTCAATCCCCATGGACTCCCCACCCAGGTTAAAATGGCCAACCTTACAACATAAATAAAATTCAGCCTGGAACAAAAAAAAAGTAACTTCGTCAGTTTAAAATTAATACATTAAACCGCACAATTAGGTGCGTGGCCAATCCCTGGCTGACAGATGCATTTGGTAACTGAGGTAAGTTCCAACCAATAGCAAGGGACTCTGTATTCCATTCATTTTCCCATTTAGGGATTAACTGGAATTTAGGCGGTGTCAGCTGTTGCCAAAATGGCAAAGACCAGAGACCAGAGACCAGACTCACTGTTTTAAAAGTGATGTTAGGAAAACCTACAGGTGACGTCATGAAACCTACAGCTTTGGCCAATTAATTTTATTTATTTATTATATATATATACAGTCTGTGAAACTGACCCATCCATTCAATTAATTAAATAAAACAAGTATTTCTGAGTATGAATTCTGATCCATCTTAATTAAACGCCCTGCTGGTAGACGTCACCGGATTAGCTATGAATGTACGAATATTTTTTCCCCTCCATCAGTTCTAGACTTCATGTATTTATTATTATTTTTCTTAAGGAAGAAAAAAAATATTTATTTATTTTTTGATTATTTGTGGGCATTTGTGGGCATTAGTCTCACAAGCAACGAGCAAACTTCAAACACTAAACAAACTACATTTCGAATAATAGAGGAAATATGTCTCTTACTTTTGCGCCTTTATTTGTACTGGCGGTGGCCTTGGTGCCTTATTATTCACAAAACAGGCCTGAGTGAATTATAATTTATTCATTTGGAGCATATCTACAGTTGCAGTCATCCAGAATATTTCACTCTGGACCCCTGATTCGGGTTAAGCCTTCCAAACACACCATCATTTTTTATTTAAAAGCAAGGAGTACCATGCGGCTTTATTAATTGGTACCTTGCACCTCATTAGAATGGCCGATGGTGCACTGTGGCATGACGAAAACTTTGTATTGCACCATGGTAGAGTGCAATTACAGTTTTATTGCCGTAGTTAACTTGCAGCTCAGCTCATTTATGTAAGCACCTGCTTAAAGCCTAGGGTGGATTTTGCTTCACGTTAGACATTTTGTTTTTTAGCACAGCTTGGATTATACAGTAGGTTGTGAGGATTTATTAGTCTTAACCACCCGATGTATTATTCATTAACTTATATTCTTTAGTAATTTTCATAAATTCTTTAAAAATAGTGTAAGCAATAAGAATGTTATGTGTTTATGAGGTTCTGAAATGATTGACAGGTTCTGGGCATTATTTTGCAGGCTAACGCACTTTCATTTCCCAATAGCGACACAAGGTTAAGGAACTCAAAGTTGTATTAAATGTTCTTTTAGAATCAATTAACCAAATAAGACAAATAATTGGCAGATTTATTACCCAGTGTTTTTGTGTAAAGATGAAAACGTCCATCCAAAGAACCTCAATCTTGTGTACTACTGTAGGTGAGACTGGACTGTATGTTTATATCCATCCATCCATCCATCCATCCATCCGGGAACCTCTGGAGTCCAACGAGGGACCACGGAGGGACAATCGTGACCACTGTATTTATATCCATTTGTAAGACCACGGCAGGACGACTTCAATTAGTCTAATCTGCATGTTTTTTGGACTGTGAGAGGAAACCCGGAGGGGAGAACATGCAAACTCCATGCACACAGACCCGATGCGGGAAACGAACCCAGGACCTGGAGGTGCAAGGCGACAGTGATAACCCCAAGCCACCACATTTACAGTGCATCACTGCATTTAAATCGCAGTATAAAATTGAATGTTACATGATAAAAGACGTACACGTTAACAAAGTTGTTGAACTTTACTATTATGGCAATAACTACAAAACAAACAAACAAACAAACAAACAAACAAACAAACAAGAGGCTGGAAATGAAACTAAAAAAAATTGTGTAACTTAAACTAGAGAGTAGACTAAAGCAACATAAGGCAACCATAACATACCTACAAAAACCACATATTGTACAACAGGAACAATACAAACTAGACAACACATAACAACAAACAAGGAATCAAAAACACAGAAGTTAAATCGGGTGACTGGTACGGAAACACAAAACAGCCAAAAAGAAAAAAAGAGTGTTTGTGCTCTCTAGTTCTCTGGTAAGGAATTGTCTCTAGTGGACATACTGCAGCATTTAAAGTGTATTCTGTTCATTCAGTCGATGCCAGAATTTTATTTATTTATTTTTTTAATGTAATTCTTTGTTTCTGAATAAGAGATAAAATCCTTATCAGCAGCAGTGAGCAAGCATTCAGGGATGTGCGTTTCCTTTTGTCTTTAATCTTATCAGACATTCAGAGAGCTTAGCGCAATATGAGATAGCTAGATAAAGCTAGCAGCAAATACAAAAAAAATAAATAAATAATACATTGTAGGTGCTCCATTCAAAACCAAGTCAGTCTTCTTTGCAGAAAAATTGTGTGAAATGCTTCATGAATAATGCTATGATATGACGCAGACGCCAAAGTGGCTGGAATGCACCTTTGACGCGTTGAGTAAATACCAAACCTTCCTAAGGCGCCTGTGCTAGAAGCGATTGAGTCCGTGCCACCCGCGGGTCTGTAACAGAATCCGGAGCCGAGCCCTGGTGGTAGACCTCACAAAGCGCATGCTTCTCCTCTCCTGTTACTCTGAGCACAAAGTCCTCTACATTCACTTTCACTTACATCCGCATTCTCAAGTTGACCTCTAGGCCATTTTTGTACAGGCAGTAGGACCATGGAAAAGTGTGAAGGTGACCCTTGGCCTCGGTTTCTGGCCGACTATTTGGAGAGTTGTCATGCCGTTGGTTTTACTGCTCTTATATTTCTGTTTTTGCTGCGTGCGTTGCTAAACTGAATGAAGAGTAGGGAAGATGGTATTTAAAGTTTCTTATATGATCACTGTTGCAAATATTCAAAGCGGAACACTGTGCAGAAGGAACAAAGCAATTCATTTGAGTAGAAATGATTGGGTTGCAATTATCCTTTAGCAGTTTATCAAAACAGTAGGGGTAGTGTCCTCAGAATATCGTTAATGATTCAATGCACTTTAAGCTCCAGACAATATTGTGCAAAATATACCAAAGGTTTGTATGATAGTAATTTGGAGTTTATGCAAGAAAGGCTTTATATAATAAATAAGTATAATTAACATTATTAGCCAACTTCTGTGTTTATTCCATGAAGGATTGGGTTTTTTCTGACGATGGACTTTCATGAGGTTTTGACGTCAGAGTGTCCATGCGAACTTGACCTGTTGCGGATGGGAAAATGGAGGCTCATTACTGTTGCAAATTTTTTGCACATTACCAATCAATAATTGTTCATCCTTAAGATAATATTTTAAGATAAAAATAATTTAAACAATCAATAGGAAAAAAAAGCTCCTGGTTGAAAACACAGAGTAATGTCCTCATTCAAAAAACAAATCCACTAAAAGTACAATTTCCAATATTGCAAATCACCTGAACCGCAAGTGCCTTTGTTTATAGTATACAAGTTAATAGATATTAGGGATGGGAATTACATGGTATCACCTGATACGATATCATTGTCATACCTAGGTACCAATTTGATCTGTACTGTTTTTTACAATTCTAAACAAACTAAACAAAAATATACATCCCACATTTCTAAACACTATCAGGAGATGCTGTGCTGCCTGCCAATGTGTGAATAGTGTAGAGCATGCTACCTTCAGGATTATAGGGGAACGGCAACATTTTACCACCTCAAATGCAAACATATACTCATCACTCACTCATCATCTATACCACTTACTCATAATAGGTAGCACTTTTTTGTCTTGTTATAGATTCTTTTGTATAGCCACATATACAGTACTTAATGTTAAAACAGAAAACAAACATGAAAAACAGATGAAGTTAAAAGTTTAGTAACAGAGAATAAAAAGAATTATAAAAAATTTACTTAGATGACATATTGCATAATATATATTTATTATATTATTATTATTATTATTTTATTATTATAAAGATAATTTTGTTTTGCTTACTTATCTTTGCACAAAGGTGCGTTAAAAGGGAACTAACACAGTAGCACTGTAAGTATTAAGGAGTAAAACTCTAGACTACATGGTGTTATAGAAATAATCAACAAAGTGTGGTTACTGTTACCTAACTGATGCTTTTTTTTCAGTGACATCACACCCTGGAGTGGTATTTTCCACTTATTCAACAACATTTTACTTTTTCTATCCATTTATATAGTAGTTACAATTAGATGTGAAATGGTTGGTTAAGTTGGTTGGTTAAGTGATTAGAGCGAGTCCTTAACCCCATTCTAACATCTTGGTTAGTTAGCGTAAATCTTACAAAACAGATTATTTCTCCTAAATGTGTGTGTATATATATATATATATATATATATATATATATATATATATATATATATATATACACACGTGGACAAAATTGTTGGTACCCTTCGGTCAATGAAAGAAAAACTAATAATGGTCACAGAAATAACTTTAATCTGACAAAAGTAAAAATTTAAAAAAATTCTATGAATGTTAACCAATGAAAGTCAGACATTGCTTTTCAACCATGCTTCAACAGAATTATTTAAAAAAATAAACTCATGGAACAGGCCTGGACAAAAATGATGGTACCCTTAGAAAATACTGAAAATAATGTGACCAAAGGGACATGTTAATTCAAGGCGTGTCCACTAATTAGCATCACAGGCGTCTACAATCTTGTAATCAGTCAGTGGGCCTATATATAGGGCTCCAGGTAGTCACTGTGTTGTTTGGTGACATGGTATGTACCACACTCAACATGGACCAGAGGAAGCGAAGGAAAGAGTTGTCTCAGGAGATTCGAAAGAAAATTATAGACAAGCATGTTAAAGGTAAAGGCTCTAAGACCATCTCCAAGCAGCTAGATGTTCCTGTGACTACAGCTGCACATATTATTCAGAAATTTAAGATCCATGGGACTGTAGCCAACCTCCCTGGACGTGGCCGCAGGAGGAAAATTGATGACAAATCAAAGAGACGGATAATCTGAATGGTAACAAAAGAGCCCAGAAAGACTTCTAAAGAGATCCAAGGTGAACTTCATGCTCAAGGAACATCAGTGTCAGATCGCACCATCCGTCGTTGTTTGAGCCAAAGTGGACTACATGGGAGACGACCAAGGAGGACACCATTGTTGAAAACAAATCATAAAAAAGCCAGACTGGAATATGCCAAACTACATGTTGACAAGCCACAAAGCTTCTGGGAGAATGTCCTATGGACAGATGAGACAAAAATGGAACTTTTTGCCAAGGCAAATTTTGCTAATTATACTTGAAGCATATCAAGAAAAGAGCACTGTCCCTACTGTGAAACATGGAGGAGGCTCTGTTATGTTCTGGGGCTGCTTTGCTGCATCTGGCACAGGGTGTCTTGAATCTGTGCAGGGTACAATGAAATCTCAAGACTATCAAGGGATTCTAGAGAGAAATGTGCTGGCCAGTGTCAGAAAGCTGGGTCTCAGTCGCTGGTCATTGGTCTTGCAACAGGACAATGACCCAAAAGACAGCTAAAAACACCCAAGAATGGCTAAGAGGAAAACATTGGACTATTCTAAAGTGGCCTTCTATGAGCCCTGACCTCAATCCTATTGAGCATCTTTGGAAGGAGCTGAAACATGCTGTCTAGAAAAGGCACCCTTCAAACCGGAAACAACTGGAGCAGCTTGCTCATGAGGAGTGGGCCAAAATACCTGCAGAGAGGTGCAGAAGTCTCATTGACAGTTACAGGAATCGTTTGATTGCAGTGATTGCCTCTAAAGGTTGTGCAACAAACTATTAAGTTAGGGGTACCATCATTTTTGTCCAGGCCTGTTCCATGAGTTCATTTTTTTTCAATTCCGTTGAAGCATGGTTGAAAAGCAATGTCTGACTTTCATTGGTTAACATTCATAGAATTCTTATTTATTATTACTTTTGTCAGATTAAAGTTATTTCTGTGACCATTGTGAGTTTTTCTTTCATTTACCGAAGGGTACCAACAATTTTGTCCACGTGTATAAATATAAAAATAATAATAATAAGCCTAATTCTGCTAAAAGTAGAGACTGGAAATTCACCAATTCATATTTTGTAGTGCAAACGTTACTGTGAAATAGAAAGTTTGACACTGAAAACAATTTCTAGGAAACTTTAGAATTTTTGTGACATCACCATTTTCCCCATTCTGGATTTCAAAATCTCAGCAGTATAACTGTTTCTCTGGTAAGTGATATACCAGTACTGTACACCACTAACTGAGAACATGAACAGCTGTGTCCCGTTTAGTCATTCACTGAGTATTTGTTTGTCTTCTCTCATGTACTTTGTGTGATGTTACAGTGTTAATCTGTGGTTATAAATATAACATTCTGTATGTCAATAAAGGATTTTATTAAGTGCATACTTGATTGATGAAAAGTGACTGCAATGCTCCTGGGTTATTTACTAAAAGAACAATTAGTGCTACACACGCAGTGCTTTGCAGTGTAATATGTTTCGTTTTAATGTCTAGACATCACTTATTATAGCCAGCTTAAACCTGGCATTGCCAATAAGATTTGATGAATTTTTTAAATACCTATACATCCACTACCCAGTTTTAATTAAATCTCAAGTACTGAGGATCTGTCAGGCTGTCAGTTAAAAACGAGCACTTCTTATGCATTCTTAAGTGACTGAGGTGCTCTTGGCAAACCAGAGGGTGTTTTAGAGGATGCAGCTTCATGAGGATCATCAGGATGTGATTTTGAGACCGGCTCTCATTTCTAACAGTAAGGGTTAGCGATCGTGACAACAACAAAAGAATGTTGACACGATCATCCAGTAGTAGTGTGGTCTTGTAGTGATATTTATGCGAAGCACATCCACTATGTACCCACACAGACAGGACATGGCCAGAGTGAAGGTGATGAAAGCAAGTAAAGAGAAGAAAGAGAAATGTCAACACACGAGATCAGATCATGCCTAATTGACTAAAGAAGATCAAAATCAGTTGTTTTACGCCACATTTGTTTAATTTCAGAGGTCCAAGCATTTCCTTTGTCTGACATAAAAGTGTGATCACATGGACTGGTTCAATAGCTGGATCTTCTGCTGGGTGTGTGATATAATGTACCTCCATGCACTATGGAAATTCTTTACAATACAGTAAGTGTGTACAGAGCGCTCATCTGGATGAATATACAGTATGGTGAGACTATCTGCTCTGCAAGCCCAAATCGCATCTATCTTGACCTCTGGAACACTATCCCAAAGTCCATGTCACTGACACAATGTATTAAGCAGGATAATTAGGCCATTTTATAAACTGCAGAAGCAAGGCTTACTGGAAGGGCTTCTGCATTGCTAATCAGAATAGAACAACTGACTGTGTTTCCAGCATATGAATCAGATTTAAAAAAAAAAAAAAAAAAAAAAAAAACTGCCAGATGAATAAAATCAGATGAAGTTTAAGCTTTAGTATTGGATGATTATTTATTCCCAGCTACCTGAGAAAAAAATTAGAAAGTTAAATAATGGCGTCATCGCGTTTTTAAAACATTTGTTAGGCTGTAACTGAATGCTTTAAAAAACAAGCACTTATGGTTTGCTGACAACATTTTATAGATCAATATAGGGCTAATTCTCTTCTCTTCTAGTTGTTCTGTAAACCTTATAGAACCACCTAATTTACTTGTGACCTTTTTGCATTGTCCGTTTCCCGCCTGCCATGTAGAGTACCTGGGTTTGATGCCCAGCCAATGCCCAAGCCCCAGTCACTGGATGCAGTGTCGGTCCCAAAGGTCTTAAAATGGAAGGGCTGCATCATAGGGCATAAAGTCGTTGTGCAGATCGGATGGTCCTCTGTGGCAACCCCTTGATGGGAGCAGCCGAAAGACTAACAACCTCTACTGTACAGATGTTGCAGATGATGCAGAAGACCATCTGTCACAAACAAACATTTTCCATGTTGCCATAAACTAAACACAAAAAAAGCTTGACAGAGCAAATGTTAAATGGTTTCGATGTTATTTTGATCAGTTTGGTTTGGTTCAGCAAACCCAAATTAAATTAAACCTTTTCTCCAATATTGTATGTTGTACAGTCACTCATTCATACTGCAGTATCAGAGAGTGAAAATACACACGTGTACTGTATCTGAGTACAGGAGAGCAATAATAGTGTGATCACTGGCCAGCAGGGGAATAGGGAGGGGGCACAGTACAAATTTGGGTAGGGTACAGATCAATCGTGCCCAGTGTTAAAGTACATGTTTATATCACTCACTCACTCACTCACTTACAGAGGTGGAAAGGGTAGTAAAATTTTGTACTCAAGTAAAAGTACTGTTACTTCAGTGAAATTGTACTGAAGTACAAGTAAAGTTACCATTATAAAAAATCTACGCAAGTAAAAGTAACTCATAAAAAAAATTACTCGGAGTAAAAGTTACCGTGTTACTTTTTTTTTTTAACAGCAGGGGTGGGATGAGGCATTCTAGCGTAGTTCAAAAAAGATGAGCAGATATAAATCTCAAACTAGTTGGTTTTAACTGAAGGAACACCTTTGCATAATAAAGCTGTTGTCTTTCTTGTGCTTGAAAATCAAAGTGGTCACTTAAATATGGCGTTACGTCCCAGTCTAGTGTCGGGCCGTACAGCAAGAGAATGGTTCAGGGTTCTATTATAAACTGTATGGAAATGGTGGAATATGGCAGAAAGTCATTAACTGATGAAATAATGAGGTTTGTATTGCTTTACAAAAAAATACACACACAAAACAGGAGGAGAATCAGATTCAGGGTGGACCCAGGCCAAAATAATAAACCAAATGGTATTTATATTTAGTAGCTAGATTACCTGCAAAAAAACAAACAAACAAACAAACAAAAAAAACAATACAAACAAAAACACAGGTCCCTTCCCTGACTCCCTAAACCAAAAACAGTGAATAAATTCCCTCTTCCTAAAATAAATGGCAGCCACGCCCCTACTACTGCTGAGTGCACAAACATACAGTGAACTTATCACTAAATAAATATATACAAAGACCAACCAAACCAAAGGGGCAAAGCAATAATCAAAGTCAATGGGACGTAAAAAAAAAAAAAAGTAAAAACCAGAAAACACAACCTTTTTCCTCTTCCTCGCGTCTCTCTGGCGCTGGTTGATGACGTCACTCTCAGGGCGGAAGCGACCTTGTGGAAGGTCAGGTAGATGCCGATGTGGGGAAACAGTCAGAAAACCTGGAGTGGAGTCTGGCGCAGCGCGCGACCAGGACGCGAGACACACACGCGTGCGCAACCAAGCACTTATACAAAGCATAATATATGTTTATTATTTTTGCATTTTAATTTTTTTTTTTTTACTCAGTAGCGAATATGATTTCAAATGTAGTGAATTACATTACTTCAAACAAAGCATACCTAAGTAAAGGTAAAATTACAGATTTTAAAAACTACTTTAAAAAGTAGAAGTACACAAAAAAAAAAAAAAAAAACTACTCAATTACAGTAACGCGAGTAAATGTCATTCGTTACTTTCCACTTCTGAATCACTCATCATCTATACCGCTTAATCCTGTATTCAGGGTCACAGGGGCCTGGAGCCTATCCCAGGAGACTTGGTGCACAAGGCGGGGTACACCCTGGACAGGGTGCCAATCCATCGCAGGGCACAGACACACTCACTCATTCACACACTACAGCCAATTTGTAAAAACGCCTATTAACCTGACCTACATGTCTTTGGACTGAGAGGAGAACATGCACACTCCATGCACACAGAGACGGGAATCGAACCCGGACCCTGGAGGTGCAAGGCGACAGTGCTAACCACTACACCACCGTGCCGCCCCCACCCCTTTAGATTTACAGTAAAATTACCGATGTTGAATTCACACCCAGCGTGTTTAAATATGTATGTATGTATGTATGTATGGAATATATGCTGTGCCCCTAACATGTTTTCTGAATATTTTTTTTCCCTGAAAAGTCCAGTCTGTTCACTTTCAAGTATTTCTTTGTTATTTTCTCTTTTGTACAAACAAAGAAAGCGCTTTTCGGGAACACTGGAACACTCTGATAGTATTCTTATCTATTCTTTTCTCTAATGCCTGAATAGCATCTTTGTTTTTGCAACCTGCATGATTTGAATCATCTGCGGCGCAGCAGACTTCGAACAGCAACTCAGTTTGGAACACATTTGGCAGCGGTCCATTTTCAAGAAATGAAGTTCTCTCTCGAGAGTGTTTCAGTTTTTATTAGATTTTTATTTATTCATTCATTCATTTATTTATTTATTTATTTGCAGCGTTAATAGCTTGTTCGTGTGCTTGTTGCTTGGGTAATTAGACCCACCTGTCACACTCAGCGGCCTGCTTTTCTCGCCGTCTCCTTTCGGCTTTCATACATCTCGCTGAAGAGCGTCTGAGTGCCTGCAACCTTTTCCGCATGGCCGAATTAAATTCAGGCACCAAAGCAAGCAGCTTTCATTTGTGCTTAATGCCCCTCAACCAACAGTTCACCCCACTCTCATACTTCTAATTAGATTCAGGGAAAATGAACTCTAATTAAAATTTTAGCACGCCACCTAAAAAGCACTAAACTGGCGTGGTGGCGTGTTCGCCACACGTTCAGCGTTTTTTTATGTTTGTACCAGACTAAGGAACTCGGAGTGTCCTGATACAAAAATGCATTTCATTAAGTCTCCTATTAAGCTGGTTTTCTGTTCGCTTCTCCTTACAGTATACAGTCTTTGTGTGTGCTTGTTTTTTAGGCCCCCCCCCCCCCTCCTTTTTTTTTTTTTTTTTTTTTTTTTTTTGTTGTTGGCCTTTGGAGATTTTCTTGATAAAGAGGTGAGGCAATATCCTGTTAGGAAATGAAACGCATATCAGATAAATCATGTCTATATGAGAAATTAGAATCACATTGCTGGTTTCTTCTCACATCGCTTAGAACGTTGCTCCCTAAGTGTCTGACTCACACCAGTACTTCAGACTTGACCTAGGATTGAAAAGATTCAAGTAAAATATGAAAAGTTAGCTAAGTTAGCATGCTCCAAACAGAGTCATTAAGGTTATGTAGCAAAACATGTACTTTATACTCTTTCTTAAATTATAGCTATGTATTCCAGCCAATTCCAGTTTTCTCAGCTTGACTACATTTATGGAACGTTTTGTAAAATGTACTTTTCCTGTTACTTCATTCGATTTGACGGTGGCTGAATAATAAAGATGAGTATAATTATATATATATATATATAAGTTTGATACGCATCTAAACAAATTTAGCACTTTGACCACTCAGGATGCTGTGCTGCCTGCCAGTGTGTTAATAGTTTACAGTGCGCCACCTGTAGGATCATAGAGGAACAGCAACATTTTACAAAATCGATTTTGGAGTCAGTGTGGCAACACAAAAGGATCACGATATGTGATCGCGATATATTAAGGTCCTCGGTTACAAAACATTCAACAATTTCCCGTTACTGTCTTGCTGATTCGTTAAAAAAAAAAAAAAAAAAAAGTTGGGGGCCGTCGTTTCTTGAAACAAATGAGTGCGCCTAGAAAACTATTCTGACTGTGAATAAAATTTCAGTGCAGCATAGCAGGGTATTTGTTCTACCAGGACTGAACGAAGTTAGATGATCAATGCCCCAACAGAGCATCCTTTATTACTGTTTAACTTTCACTCTATTATTGCAGCATGGAATAAAGTTAACAGGAGTTCAAGCTGGATACGAAACAAAATGTAAGCTCATAAAGTCTCATTTCTTAAGTTCCCGCAACAATAAGAGTGAGTGCTTTAATAGTGTTGGGATGAAGAAAAACTCTTAGCAGCAATGCAACCCTGCAGTGAAGTGCAGCCCTCAGAGGAGATTAGCACAGCTGCGTCACGTACAGAGACAGACCCTGACGCACAGTACTGTAGCCTCAGTGCCTGTTATTTGTTCAACCACAATGGGTGCTGTTCTAAATCAACAGCAACCAAGCAGATTTCTGGGCAAGCCCCGCAAGTGGACAGATGCAAATGTTCTGTCTTAAAAGCTGGCTTTGTGTCAGGGAGATGCAGGCAGATAGTCGGATAAGGGACGCGCTGTCTCTCAGCTGGCCGATGCCCAGAGATGGGCAAATTAACAAGGAGGTAATTTATCTAATGTGGAGCACTTGCAGGAAAGCAGGAGCGATCGGTTTGCAAACAGATGGACAACTCACTTCACAGACAAGGCAAATGATTCGCATTACAACTCACTAAATGTAATTTTTTTTTTTCCCCCGTTGCTGCTGAGAACTGAGAACCTGTTGGTTTATACTGTACCTAAAAACTACACAAAGTGAAGTAAATATATATATTTCTGTGCTCAATGTGGCCACTTTGGACGAAATGGACTAGAAAGAGATTAAATGGAATAAAGAAATAGCAGTTTATAATACCTCAAACGTAAACATTAAACAAATCTTTTTAATTAAAATCTCTCAAATTGGACAGTGTCTGGGTATTATGTGGTATGGCCACCAACCTCAAACCCAACGGCGAGGTTCAAACCCAGATCCTTGGATCCAAAAACCTAGTTGTTCCCATTGAATGTAGCCTGAGCACTCGGCGATGGTTTTTACCCAAACTTCCTTCTTCAAGCTTTTAATAATAAAACGTGCAGTTCAGCACCCCTACTGTAGTATTGCTTCCTTAGTCATCTTATTATCCGCGCTTATTTAAACAGCTTTAAATGAGCTCCATCATCAAGGCATAGATCAAATGAAAAGGTAAATGAAATGATCAGTCTAATTCCTTCTGTACTGTACGTATATTAAAAGTCTTGATTTTTCTGATCTAATGTCTGTAATGAAGGAAGGTGCATTCAGGTAAATCATTTCCATAAACACAGGATTTACTACAGAAGCCAACATCTTTCACATTTAGTGTTGCGGGATGACGTTATGCTTCAAGCAATACTTCAAGATCTGCACTGAGGATTTTAGTCTAAACACATTAACCTGCTGCACATTTTCTTGTTTTCATGATTCTTTGTTATAATTCCTAACTAAGACAAACTGTGTGTGTGTGTGTTTATGCCTTTTTAGTTAAACAGTATGTCAATTAGCACTGTGCTAAGGAGGGTCATTTGCAACTTGAGCACACTTTTTATCTGTTTGTGCTCGAGAGCCTGGGGGCTAAATGGCACATTTACATATTAATGCCCTCGTTGCGCGCACTGCTTGTAAGAAGAAGTGACGGTTTTTTAAAGATGACTCGTAAAACACAGAGGAACACAACCATACGGCAGCACAGAGTCAGTCAAGTCGACTCATTGATGGATAAAGGTGCCTGCTATTAAAGGCGATAAATTGTTGGGATGACATGACAAAGCATGCAGTACAAGCATATGGTCGGAAACATCAGTGTGAGATTTTGTCACCTGTTTTTTTATATAATTGTAGTCGGTTATGGATTAAGGTTTTATATTCTGCCATATAATTATTGGCACCCTTTAAGGCACTGGAGAATTTCTGCGTAACATATCTAATAGATTAGATTAGATTAGATTAAATTTTATTGTCATGATGCAATTTACAGTCGTGGCCAAAAGTTTTGAGAATTACATAAATATTGGAAATTGGAAAAGTTGCTGCTTAAGGTTTTATAATAGCAATGCGCATCTACTCCAGAATGTTATGAAGAGCGATCAGATGAATTGCATAGTCCTTCTTTGCCATGAAAATTAACTTAATCCCGAAAAAAAAAAACTTTCCACTGCATTTCATTGCTGTCATTAAAGGACCTGCTGAGATCATTTCAGTAATCGTCTTGTTAACTCAGGTGAGAATGTTGAAGAGCACAAGGCTGGAGATCATTATGTCAGGCTGATTAGAATGAGTTAGAATGGCAGACTTGACATGTTAAAAGGAGGGTGATGCTTGAAATCATTGTTCTTTCATTGTTAACCATGGTGACCTGCGAAGAAACGCGTGCAGCCATCATTGCGTGGCATAAAAATGGCTTCACAGGCAAGGATATTGTGGCTACTAAGATTGCACCTAAATCAACAATTTATAGGATCATCAAGAACTTCAAGGAAAGAAGTTCAATTCTTGTTAAGAAGGCTTCAGGGCGTCCAAGAAAGTCCAGCAAGCGCCAGGATCGTCTCCTAAAGAGGATTCAGCTGCGGGATCGGAGTGCCACCAGTGCAGAGCTTGCTCAGGAATGGCAGCAGGCAGGTGTGAGCGCATCTGCACGCACAGTGAGGCCAAGACTTTTGGAAGATGGCCTGGTTTCAAGAAGGGCAGCAAAGAAGCCACTTCTCTCCAAAAAAAAAAAAACATCAGGGACAGATTGATCTTCTGCAAAAAGTATGGCGAATGGACTGCTGAGGACTGGGGCAAAGTCATATTCTCGGATGAAGCCTCTTTCCGATTGTTTGGGGCGTCTGGAAAAAGGCTTGTCCGGAGAAGAAAAGGTGAGCGCTACCATCGGTCCTGTGTCATGCCAACAGTAAAGCATCCTGAGACCATTCATGTGTGGCGTTGCTTCTCATCCAAGAGAGTGGGCTCACTCACAATTTTGCCCAAAAACACAGCCATGAATAAAGAATGGTACCAAAACACCCTCCAACAGCAACTTCTTCCAACAATCCAACAACAGTTTGGTGAAGAACAATGGATTTTCCAGCACGATGGAGCACCGTGCCATAAGGCAAAAGTGAGAACTAAGTGGCTCGGGGACCAAAACGTTGAAATTTTGGGTCCATGGCCTGGAAACTCCCCAGATCTTAATCCCATTGAAAACTTGTGGTCAATCCTCAAGAGGCGGATGGACAAACAAAAACCCACTAATTCTGACAAACTCCTAGAAGTGATTATGAAAGAATGGGTTACTATCAGTCATGATTTGGCCCAGAAGTTGATTGAGAGCAGCCCAGACGAATTGCAGAGGTCCTGAAAAAGAAGCGCCAACACTGCAAATACTGACTCTTTGCATGTTCTCCCCATGCTTGGTGGTTTTCCTCCCACAGTCCAAAGACCTTCAGATTAGGCTAATAGCCATTCCCAAATTGCCCGGAGTGTGTGTATGTGTGTGTCCCCCTCCAGGTCCCCTGCGACCCTGAACACAGAATAAAACAGTATATAGACGGTGAATGAGCGTATATACAGTATATACAGTAGTAAGCAGAGTTGGGTATAACGTGTTACTGTGTAACGCGTTACTGTAATCTAATTACTTTTCCTGATAACGCAGTAGTGTAGAGCATTGCATTTTAAATGAATGTAGTTTGATTACAGTTACCAATGTGAATAACATTACGTTACTAGCGTTACAGATGTAGTGTTTAAACTGAATCAAAATGCATTTACAAATCACGTTTTGCGCGCCAGCATCAGTTAACGAGCATGCGCTTCGTTTTTTTTTTACATTTGATGCGACGGCTTTGCTCTTTTTGCATGGGCGGGACCACAGGCATGGAGTGAGGTCTTATGGGAGAAGGGGTCATTTTAATCAGGAAAAACAGGGCAGGAGAAGGATTAAAGGAGGGCGGAAGGGAAAAAAGGGGAGGATTTTTAACGCAGAGAAAGCGAGAGATCCATTAACATTAATTACGGCGGTCCCGCCCCTTCGCGCACCTGCAGAAGTGGGTGGACGCCTACACAGGGAGACTACGGGGTGCGCGAGGAGCAACAACAGGTAAAGGCACACGCCGTGACGGATGTTTTCAGAGTAACTTGAATGTAACGTAGATACAGTTGTAATCTGATGATTTTTTACATTTAATAATCAATAATGTAATCAAATTACTGTAATTAGTCATTTGTAGTAGACGTAACTTACCCAACACTGACAGTAAGTGTGCAAACATTGTGCAGTGGATAGATATGTCCACTCAAAAAATAAACATGACATACATATGTTGATACAGTATATGAGGTCTGAATGATGCAGTATATACACAATAAATATGGGTGGAATATACAGTAAAGCAAAGATGCATACCGTCATTAAATATTTCTGTTTATTTAGACGGGAATTTGAAAAGAACATGATCCTCTATATTTAGTTGCACATTTCTTTGATCCTTGTAACTCGGCCTCTTTTGCATTTCAAGCATCAGCACAAACAAAACATATAAAACATTGGTCGTCCTCTTGCTACAGACTACAGCGAGCTGTATTTCGTCAGGTAATAATTCCATTCTCTTTGGAGTCCAACCCTCCACTCCAGCATCTTTACAATGGCTCGATTAAACTTTTATAACTGATTTTTTTTCTTTTTCTTCCTGCATGTCGTAAAGGGATCTCGGAGCTCCGTACACAGTGTTGTTTAAAACCGTGTGTGTATGTGTCTGTCTCAGAGCAGTACACTTATGGGTGGCGTTTATCATCAGTAGTGTCATTAATGGTGCTACAGATGGCATGTAGAATGAGTTTCTAGTTTATTACATACTCTCATGTACACACCTCATGGAATCTTTACATCCATTCCAGCCGGGAATCAAGCCACATCTGTCTCATCCGTAACACTGCCTGCATCAGAGTGTCTTTATTTAATCGGTGACGTAGTTTTGGACACAGTACGACTTGATGTTACTGTGTAGTTAAACACTGTATCATAGCGAGAGAAGCAAATTATTGTATACTGTACACTTACCGGCCACTTCAAGAAACCAGTTTGAGATGATTTTAGCTTTGTGACATGGAGCACTACCCAATATGGTCATAAAGGGATTAACATGATACTCAGTTAGACCATGCTTTGTACAGTATAGTGTGCCAAGGAAGTCTCCTCCACACCATTACACCACCACCACCTGCCTGAACCGTTTATACAAGGCAGGACGGCTCCATGATTTCATGTTGTTCGTGCCAAATTCTGACCCTCACATCAGCAGAAATCAAGACTCATCAGATTTTCAATCTTCTATTGTCTAATTTTCGAGAGCCGCTGCAAATTGTTTCCAGGACACCATCTAATCAGCGAATCACATGGCAGCAACTCAAAGCATTTCGGCATATAGACATGGCTGGGACGATCTAGTAAAGTTCAAACCTAGCATCAGAATGGGGGGGAAAAAGTGATTTAAGTGACTTGGAACATGGCATGGCTGTTGGTGGTTGGGGCACACACACGACATCTCTAGGGTTTCCAGAGAATTGTGTGAGAAAAGAGAGAACATCCAGGGAGCAGCAGTTCTCTGGGTGAAAATGCCTCGTTGATGCCAAAGGTCAGAGGAGAATGGCCAGTCTGGTGCGAAACCACACCAAGGTATCCTGAAGAGCTCTCTGACTGCACAACACATCAAACCTTGAAGCAGATGTGCTACAGCTGTGGAAGACCACACACACCGGGTGCTGTGCCTGTCAACTGAGGACAGGAAACTGTGGCTGCAATTTGTGTGGACTCACGATAATTAGACAATAGAAGATTGGAAAAAAACTCGATTGTCTTGATTTCTGCTGATGTGAGGGTCAGAATTTGACGGAAACGACATGAAATCATGCAGCCGTCCTGCCTTGTATAAACGGTTCAGGCGAGTTTTAGTGGTGTAATGGTGTGGAGGAGATTTTCTTGGCACCCTATACATGGTGTAAATGGCACGGCCTATGTGAGTATTGCTGCTGATCATGTCGATCCCTTTATGACCACTGGATATTGCTCCATGTCACGAAGCTGAAATCGTCTCAAACTGGTTTCCTCAACATGACAATGAGGTCACTGTACTCACACGGCCTCCAGAGTCACCAGATCTCATTCCAGCAGAGCACCTTCGGGACGTGGTGGAACGGGAGATTCGCATCATCGATGTACAGCTCACATATCTACAGGAACTGCCTGGTGCTACTGTATCATGTCAATAAGGACCAAAATCTCTCAGGAATGGTCCACAAAGAATTAAGGCAGATTCGAAAGCAAAAAATCGGTCCAACCCAGAGCAAGCAAGGTGCATCTAACGACGCAGCTGGTGTGTGTGCGGTACAGTCAGTGGATGATGCTTCATTTTGCAGGGAAATATACATTCCTTCTACATTTCCCTCTTGTAAAGTGGATCAGTCCGCCTGATGCACATTTTTCTCTATTCCATGGATAAAGATTTTAGAAAATTACAGGGCTGACTGATCATCAGCAAGGGAAATGCACAGACAATCAAAACTTGCAATCTAGTACTTAAATAGAATTTTTTTCTTTTTCTTTTAAGAGCATGTTTGGTGGTCCTGGAAAAGACACATTTCTCAGTTTCTTATTTCCAGCTTCCTTTCAGAAAAGGAACCAGAGCAGCAGAAACATCACCTGGCTTGACACTTGCACAGTCTATTCAAACATCTGTTTCTGCTATACAGACATGTCGAAACAGGAGCTCTGCTTTGCACAGATGGGATTTCTGTTTCAGAGCCATCTGAGACTTCATAGAAGGGTTCACTTACTTAAGTCCTGCGTGAACGATGATTTACGATGCTGTCACGGTGGCCTTATAAGATCTGGGACAAGGAAGAATGGCGTCTCATGTATCATTAGTGAAAATGTTCTCTTGCATCGACTAGTTATTTAGTTATTTTGAAATTGTCATTGTGCTTCTTTGCGTGTAACCCACCACACATGATGAATGGACGGTTCGATATCTGTTTCGGAGAGACACTTGAGTGGTTAGTAATTGGTAAATGAAATTTATTTGAAAAAATAAAATAAAGTCTTGTAATATGTTAAACGTTTATCTACATTGATGGCTTTTTCTGCAAAGCTTTAGAAAAGAGCTTAGAGTCAAAGCCATTCAGTAATGAGGTAACTGAAATAACTTATTGATTCTGAATTTCGGAAATGGCTAAACAATTATATAGATCGCGTTGCTGTTGAATATGTGTGCCACGAGGTGTTTAATAATTTCCCATAATAGCAGCTCTGACATTAGTGCAGACTGCAGGAGAAATCATAGCTCTACATCAATGTGTTTGGTCTCATACGGTTTTGTTTCCGCACTTATATACACACAGTCTGTTGTAGAGTTGTACTGTATATTATAAAACCAAAACATGGTATTGGTGCTAAAAAGTGTCTCATCGGGGAGAAAAAGTGAATTTTCAGATAAGATCATAGAACATTTTTCATAATACTTAATGATGCTTCTTATCTCCTGATCCATGCTTCATTGTTTTGTAAATATGCATACACATTTAGATTTTTAATGGATGAAAAGAAACTACGGACACTAAAGATGTTTTAACATGTTTTTTTAAGCTTTTACCAAAAAGTGATTTAAGCAACCATTTTTACAGTTCAGATGCTTCTAGAAGCTTACACCCATCTTAGTATCAATACTCAAATAGAAATATGAATAATATGCATTTAAAAAAATTGTTGTTTGAAGCGAGACAGTATAACATTGAAAAATGGCCATTTTTGGGGCACATATGAAATCATCTTTCAAAAACGGCTGAAATTAGCAATATATATATTATATATATATATATATATATATATTTTAGGAAAGCAAGATTGGTCACTTTGATGTTGCATAAACTTCAGAAGTAGTTTCTTTAGCACCTTTTCCGTATTATATGTATGTAAAAATACAACAACAACAACAACAGCAACAACAACAAAGCCACCAATACTGTGTTTTGGCTGTATATAAAATGGTTTAGTGCGTTGTGCGTAATATTACTACTAGCATGGTTATTCCTTGTGAGAAAATTTATTCGGAGTAACTGGCTATTTGATTCATGCAAATGAACAGTTTGAAAAAGAAATCAACATGGTCAATCAAATCATATCATCTCTATAAAGATAATGTTATAAGGACAAATTTTTGTAGTATTTTATAAAATAGTATAGTATAGTATAGAATAGTATAGTATTTCATAGTATAGTATAGTATAGTATAGTGTAGTATTTTATAGTATAGTATATTATTGTTAGTATAGTATAGTATGGTATAGTATTTTTTACTATAGTACAGTATAGTATTTTATAGTATAGTATTTTATAGTATAGTACAGTATTTTGTAGTATAGTATTTTATAGTATAGTATTGTATTTTATAGTATAGTATAGTATAGTATTTTTAAAGTATTTTATAGTATAGTATTTTTTAGTACAGTATAGTATGGTATAGTATTTTTTTACTATAGTACAGTATAGTATTTTATAGTATAGTACAGTAGTTTGTAGTATAGTATTTTATAGTATAGTATTGTATTTTATAGTATTGTACAGTATAGTATTTTTTAAGTATTTTATAGTATAGTATTTTTTAGTACAGTATAGTAAAGTATAGTATTTTTAGTGTCGTATAGTATAGCATAGCATCTAATATGGTATGTTTCTTAGAAGTCCCTGTGAATTAGCTGTTACAATACAAATCTTAACGTATTAGAATAAGTAAATTTATATAAATCTGTGATTTAACTTGGAGCTGGAGCTTTTAGTCTACACCTTCAGACCAGTCAGACTCAAGAACTCAGCAGCAGTGCTGTGGGATATGATCAGCTAATATAGTGCAAGCGGTGGTCATATTTTATTTTTATGACAAGCTTTAGGCCCAGATAGTGTGCTAGAGCTTTATATAAAAACCATATACCAAGAGAGAGAAACAGAGTCAGCATGAAGGAGGTGGTCGTTCGCTTGGTTGAAGATTTTCATCTTGAGGCAGAACACATAAATTCCTGCAGGACTTCGGAGCTTGACCCTGTAAGTTGAGGAATAAATGTCCTTTTTCTGAACACTCTGCTGTTATGACTGTGAAGCACAATCTGCTTCAGGGCTACTGAAATATTTCCTTCTTGCCTCTTTCCTCTTGAGCCCAGCGTACAGTAAGGTTGTGGGAAATCACGTGATGAAGATGCTACAGTACGCTAAGGATGTACGTTCAGGGTTCATCTTTAAGGGTTGTTTAGCTAGATTGTTGAAAGTCCTTAGTTGGAACAAATTAGTTTAGTTGTAAAGTTTCATTCTGTGAAGTCTAGACATAGTCTGTTGCTGCCTGACTTCAGTAAAAGTAAAAAAAAGACCCAGAAGACTGACTTAAAAGGTTAAAGCCAGCATGTAGGTACAAAGAATGTACAAGATGAGAAGGTTTCCAGATTTTCTCCTAAAGTTGGTGTGTACAGTAGTTCTGTTTCCAGGGCGGCTATAAGAACTGTATGGGGCTGCTTTGCGTATGGTTTAGTGTGTTGTACGTAATATTACCACTAGCATGGTTATTCCTTGTGAGAAAATTTATTCAGAGTAATTGGCTATTTGATTAAAAATTTTTTTCTGTAATATTAATTGAGAATTTTTCTTTTTTTAAATGAAAAAAAAAATACATTAAGTCTGTGCTCGGTGCAAGAATCAGGTTTCTTTTTCCATCTTACTCCATTAACCACAATTTTATTACTGTGATCAATTTATTGAATCACACCTGCCACGCTGAGTGTCGCATATGATCCCAGGCATATTACAGTTATAGTGAACTGTTGCAGCTAATATTTGAGAAGATGGAAAGTTTCATGTTCTCCTACTGGCTTGTTTGGTCTACTCATTCTATGGCCCTATACATCTATCGATTATTATTTGACAGCACATTAATCTTCTTGTGGAACTTGTTCACAGGGCCACTATTCTGTTTTAAACACAATCGGGATGAACGGGTATCCAGATGTGGCCTGCATGTTCAGCACACACCTGCAGGGCGTTTTTCAACCTTCTGAGGATTGTGATGCTGAGGATTTATGATAATCCACAACTAATCATGTTTACACTTGATATATTAAGAAGTTTATCGCATAAGCCACTTGAATATACTGCACATTATCTAGACAGCACAATTTTTTTTCCCCCTGTGAGGCAACACTTCATTGTAACGGCTTATGATAACTGACTGAATGAAAGGTTAGCGATTATACGATAACTTCACCGAGATGTAATTATGATTAGGTGGAAACCAGTTGGAATACATCAGATTATTACGGTCATCATGTGGATGGATTCAGATTGGACTTCAGTATGGTTAAGTAATGAAACAGGCTGAGGTCAGGAAGTATTATCCTGTATTAACCTATGTTGTAGCTCCTAACTTTATAATCTCTCATAATCATTATATATAGCTCTAGGATCTTTTAAAATCTTTTTTGCATTGTTTCAATTTATATCTGCTGAAATCTTTTGATATCCCAGTTCATTAATACTATACACTTTAATCATGTGTATGACCGTGTGCTGTTAATTTTGTTCTTTAATGTGATTGGTCAGAGGGTGTTGCTCATTTTCCTGTAGATTAAACCCTTCCTGCAGCAGTGGCTCCCCCCCCCCCCCCCCCTTAAAGTTAGGCAGAGAAGAATGATACTTGACCATGAAATTATTTAACATAATAATAATTGATTTGAATAATGAAATAAAGTCATTTGGTCACAATATTCCGTTGTATTTCTTAATAGAATTTATTTGCAATTTTATTGCACATTCATTTGTGTTGGTGTACGCGGCGCGCCGGACAAACGAGTGTCTATGTAGGCATGTACATTTTTGAAAAGCATGTGACTTGAGGCTGAGCTCTGATTGGATCTTTTCAAATCATCCTTGGGGCGGAGCACTGTGCGCCCCGAACCCTCCCACTTTTGTTCTGAATCAAAATTGTTTTTAAATATTTGGGCTCATGTGATTGGACCATTCTCAACGAGTCTTTTCCAGCACTTCTTATGGCAAGCGGAGCTGCTGACTGGATGCGATGTGAGTCAGGACATTATTTTATACTAGTAGTAATGATGCGCAATCACCTGATAAATGTTTATTTACAGGCGACTATTAAAAGTTGAATTTTAATTTTGTTTGTTTTGTTTGTCTTAAGATGAAATGTTGGACTACTGAAAAGTATGAACATGTACAGCTCTCAACACATGGTCGGGGCTTCGTTTGCATGAATTACTGCAGCAATGCGGCGTGGCATGGAGGCGATCAGTCTGTGGCACTGCTGACGTGTTATGGAAGCCCGGGTTGCTCTTCTGCGTTGCCGGGTCCGGTGTCTCACATCTTCCTTATCACGGTACCAGATAGATTCTCTATGCGGTTTATGTCGGGTGAGATGGCTGGTCCATCAAGCACTGGGATACCATGGTACTTAAACCAGGTATTAGTACTTTTGGCAGTGTAGGCAGGTGCCAAGCCCTGCTGGAAAATGAAATCTCAAAGCTGGTCAGCAGAGGGAAGCATGAAGTCCTCTAAAAATTCCTGGTAGACAGCTGCACTGAACTTGGACCTGATAAAACAAAGTGGACCAACACCAGCAGATGACAGAGCTCCCCAAACCACCACTGACTGCAAACTTTACACTGGACTCCAAGCAACTTGGATTCTGTGTCTCTCCTCTCTCAAAGACACAGGGACCTTGATTTCCAAATGAAATGGAAAAATTTACTTTCATCTGAAAAGAGGACTTTGGTCCACTGAGCAACAGTCCAATCCTTTTTGTCCTTAGCCCAGGTAAGACGCCTCTGATGTTGTCTCTGGTTCAAGGAATGCGGCAGTTGCAGCCCGTGTCCTGGATCCTGGATACTCCAGCTGCAGTCCACTGCTGTTGAATCCCCCAAAAAACTCTTGAGTAGGACATGGTTCACAATCCATTTAAGGCTGCGATTATCACGGTTGCTTGTGCACCTTTTTCTACCATATTTTTTCCTTCCACTCAACGTTCCATTAATGTGATTGGATACAGCACTCTGTATACAGCCGTCTTCTTCAGCAATGACCTTTTATGGCCCACTGAACCAGACTGAGAGACCATTTAAAGGCTCAGGAAACCTTCGCATGTGTTTTGAGTTAATTAGCCGATTAGAGTGTGACACCATGAGTCTCCAGTATTGAGCTTTTTCTAAGATAATTTTCTGAGATGCTGAATTTGGGTTTTCATTAGCTGTAAGCCATAATCATCCAAATTAAAAGAAATAAACACTTGAAATATATCAGGCTGTGTGTAGTGAATCTATATAATATATGAATTTTAGAAATAAATCAACTTTCTGATGATAGTCTAATTTACGTATTTAGATGCACCTGTACATAATGAAGGCTGACATAATAAACCAGTGATTCGTCCATCCATCCATTTATAGGAACGTCTGTAGTCCAGCTAGGGTCCGTGAAGGCCGATGTTGATTACTATTGGATTTATTTCCATTTGTATGACTTTTGTAGGACCTTTGGTAAACATTCTCACATGCATTCATACACTACAGGCAGTTTAGGAACCCAAATTAGTCTGAACTGCATGTCTCGTACATGCAAACTATAGACACGCAACACAGACCCCGAGGCGGAGGAGGTACAAGGTGAAAGTGATAACCACTAAGCCACCGTGCCAGCAAACCAGTGATAAATAAATAAATAAATAAACATTATATTTAAATAACTCAGCATTTTTGACATTTTAATTACTTTTTAAGTTCATAACAAGGACTAATGCGTTCAAATCAGCGCCATGTAAATCAAACTCACTCTATGAACCAACCTTGTGTTCATTATTCTCACACAACCCAACTGAGATCCTCTGCAGCAGCTTTATTATATAATAATAATATAAACTAATATAAACCCACAATTGTCCTCAATGTCCCTGAAACGAAAACAGTCCGACTTATTTGTGCACAATTAGCTTTGTGGTTTCTGAGTGTGGTTTCTTAGTTGTTCCCTTCTACAGTACTGTTGGTTTAAGTCATGTGAAAAATGTCTGCTTGTGTCTGGGTAGGTGTTTGAGGTCGACCAGTGACACTAAAACTTGCTCTGAGTTTTGATTGATTTGTTCTCTGGGTGTATTGTGGCAGTTCTGAGATCAGGGAAACAGTGGTGCTCAAGCAAAATCGTAAACAGTCCCCAGTCCAGTACAAAATGTCCTGCTTGAAAATGTCTCCAGCTAATGCGTCTGGCTATGAATAGGACAATTTGAAGCGGCTGGGTTTTGTTTTTTGGTGTCACTTCATGTCACAACTGGCTGAAGACGCTCTGGTACAAAACTCAAATTGCTTTCACATGGCATTTAGTGGTTGTTTTCAAAGTTTTCGAAATTCACAACTTTTATTCATTTAAGCCAGGCGTACACGACAACATATCGAGCTGTGTTCATGATATTGCGCTCCCATTATTGAGTTTTTTTCCCCCTCTTGATTTGCTTTCGCACCGCAGGCGAGAGTAAACGACAAATAGCAAAGCTGGCCTCGGACTGTAGTCAAGGACAAACTCTGACGTCAACTTTTACTGAAGATTTTACTAAAACCGGATATTTCTTTGAATATGTGGTGAACTATATAATTACTCTGTGTACATGTCACGGCGTGCGCCTGTGATGGGCGTGCGCCCAAATCTATTATCGCCCCTCGGTCACTTCATAGGCTCCCTAAGTAGGCGGCACCCCTTCTGCAGGTGTGCAAAGGGACGTGGCCGCCTATGCGGGCCGGCTGGCAGTGATTAACGTTAATAGGATCTCGGGCTTGCTCCGCATTATAAAAGCAAGGCGCGGAGTTTAGTCCGGGGTCCGAGAAGAGCGTAACGCGGTGGAGCTCGAGAGTGGCATGGGAGTGGGGAAATGGAACGTGCCCCAGAGACTTTGAAAAAGGACATTGGATTTCCGCCCCTTTGATCTCCGCGCTGAGGACAGCGCGGGAAAGAGCTGCGCGAGCTCCCACGGCATCCTCTGTTCCCGCGTCAAGCCCGCCTTTGCGTCCTCGCCGCCGAAGAGGAAAAGGCCGCGAGGAGGACAGCGTTAAGGTCGCCGATCCCAGCCGGGAAAGCCGCCCAGCTGATGGACGTCTGAGCGAGACTCCCGCCTGAGGCCGCACCCACAGAGAGCTGGGAGGGGCCAGGCCAGCTATCGACAGCGGGGAGGAACCGAGAGGGAGCGTGTAGGAGCGCTGCCTCGCGTGCTCTGTTCGGCCACTCCGCCCACCGCCGGTCGAACCCGCTACAGTACAGTATGTAAAATTAGCACTCTATAGTTAACTGCTAGTAAACAATGTCATCAAAGATCTCGATCTCAGTATCCTATCTGTATTTGCATCATGTAAAAATATACCATCAAGTGAAGTAGTGCTTTATTGTTATCTCCTCCATATACAGAACAAAATGCAATGGAGATGAAGTGACATTCTCTGTGGACCACATGGCACTGCAACATACAGCAGACAGACAGCGGCACATTTAGAAATCACAGACACTTTTGGTGAGACACACCATTGCAGACAGTATGTGTATCTGTGCAAGTCGATAGAAAAAACACAGAGCATTGGCCTTAACATGGTATTGGTGCATGTGCCTCACCTAGATGAAAAAGTGAATTCTTAGATAAGATTATATACTGTAACACTGTTTTCCATAATACTTAATGCTTCTTATCTCACAATCACAAAAATGTTTTTTTTTGTAGACATACACATTATATTTTTTATCAGATAAAAAGAAACACATTGTCATTGTGACAAACAACTAATTGATTCGCCCATTGAATTTATCTCCGCGCCCCTTCGATTAACTTTCCCCGGTCATACCGAGGAGCTAAAATTTTTTGTGCTGCCTCGGATGAACCAGTCCGTCGTGCTGGGCCTCCCATGGCTCAGCTCACATAATCCGACATAATAGGTCACGCATCACATCTTGGGCACCGCGATGCGCTAAAGCATGCACGCCAGCTGCATTGTCGGTCCTAACCACGTCAATAGAGAGTCCGCAAGCCTTAGTTTCAGTTCAAGTGCCATCCGAGTACGTGAAGTTCAAGGACGTGTTCAGCGTTAGGGCAGCAGCACGACTTCCCCCTCACAGGCCGTGGGACTGCGCGATTGAGCTCCTGCCAGGGAAAGCACCGCCTTGCGCACGCATTTATCCATTGTCCGTGGTGGAGACCCGGGCTATGGAGGAATACGTGAGGGAGGCTCTCCAGCAGGGACTCATCAGAAGGTCCATGTCACCCGCCTCGGCAGGTTTTTTCTTTATCGAAAAAAAAGGCGGGGGTTTACGTCCATGTATTGATTACCGGGGGTTAAACGCGGTCACAGTAAAATATAAGCACCCACTGCCACTGGTACCAGCCGCTATCGACCAACTCCGAGGCGCTTCCATCTTTACCAAACTCGATCTCCGCAGCGCATATAATCTCGTTTGTGTTCGTAAGGGCGATGAATGGAAGACGGCGTTTAGCACGACGTCAGGTCATTACCAATACAACATGATGGCCTACGGACTGGTAAACGCACCTGCGGTGTTTCAGGGGTTCATGAACGACGTGTTCCGGGATATGTTGAACCGTTATGTTATAGTATACCTGGATGATATCCTGGTATACTCTCGGTCATATTCCGAACACGTCTCTCATGTATCCGCCGTCCTTTGTCGTCTGAGCGAACACGGGCTCTATGCGAAGGCGGAGAAATGTGAATTCCACAAGAGGGAGATTGCATTTCTCGGCTACCGCATGGGGCCATGGGGGGTCGAGATGGAGGTGGCCAAGGTGGAGGCGGTACAACAATGGCCGGAACCAAGGTCAGTCAAGGCGCTACAGAGCTTTCTCGGGTTTGCCAATTTCTATCGGCGTTTTATTCGGGGCTTCAGTACGATGGCAGCGCCGCTCACTAATTTGTTAAAAGGGACACCGAAACTGCTGCGTGCATTTTCACCAGAAGCGCGCATGGCGTTCCAGCGACTTAAAAGAGCTTTTACCACCACGCCTATTTTAAAAATACCTAATCCCGAGAAGCCCTTTGTCGTGGAGGTCGATGCGTCGGAAGTGGGTATAGGAGCAGTGCTGTCACAACGCCAGGGCCACCCCGAGAAACTCTACCCCTGCGCCTTCTTTTCCCGTAAACTAACACCTGCCGAGTGCAACTATGATATCGCCAACCGCGAACTGCTAGCAGTAAAGGCGGCGTTAGAGGAGTGGCGGCATTGGTTGGAGGGAGCTAAACACCAGTTCGTGGTACTAACTGACCATCGAAACCTGGAGTATATCCAACAAGCTAAAAGATTAAACCCCAAGCCCGGTGGGCGCTGTTCTTTCATTTTAATATTACTTATCGGCCAGGATCTAAAAATAAGAAAGCGGATGCGCTATCCCGCTGTTTTCCGTCGCCGGATCAGAATTCCGATCCCGAACCCATCTTGCCCTCGTCGCTCGTAGTGGCTCCGATCATATGGGATATCGACGCGGAGATAGCTCAAGCGGCCCGGTCCAACCCCATGCCGGAAGGCTGCCCCCCGGGTCGAACATATGTTCCGGAGGCATTTCGGGAACGAGTGACGGTGGAGGCCCATTCTAGTTTATCTTCGGGCCACCCGGGTATAACACGCACACTTAGACTCCTGGAACCCAAGTTCTGGTGGCCTAAGATGCGCGAGACCGTGAGAACAGTCATTTTATCTTGTGCTATCTGTGCAACAACAAAAAATCCTCGTTGTTTGCCCGTTGGGAAATTAATGCCCCTACCCACACCTAACAGACCGTGGTCACACATAGCTATGGATTTTGTAACGGATCTGCCAGTGTCGAAAGGGTACACGACGGTCCTGGTAGTGGTAGATCGCTTCTCCAAGGGTTGTCGCTTCGTCCCGTTTAGCTCTCTCCCATCGGCCCTCCAGGTTGCGGAAACCCTATTCGAAACAGTGTTTCGCTGCTATGGCATCCCGGAGGACATTGTTTCAGATCATGGTCCCCAATTTATCGCTAGAGTCTGGAAAGCTTTCTTCCAGAAATTGGGGACCACAGTTAGTCTAACGTCAGGCTATCACCCCGAGTCTAACGGACAGGCTGAGCGGACTGTCCAGGAACTCGGGAAATACCTCCGGGCATACTGTAGCAGTCGACAACATGAATGGGCAGACTGGTTAATCTGGGCGGAATATGCGCAAAACTCATTACGCCACTCCGCTGCCGGCCTAACGCCGTTTCAGTGTGTGCTCGGGCATCAGCCCCCGCTCTGTCCTTGGGATGCCACTCCCACCGATGTGCCCATGGTGGACCAGTGGTTTAAGGGAGCGGAAACAGTCTGGGAGAATGCACACACTAAAATCTCCCAAGCAGTTCGTCGCTTTAAAAAATTCGCCGATAGATGGCGAGGGGAAAGTCCTCCGCTCCAGGTAGGTGATCGAGTATGGCTCTCGACACGGGACCTTCACTTAAATCTTCCCTGTCGCAAACTCACCCCTCGTTACATCGGTCCTTTCCCCATTCTCGCACAAATCAATCCCGTCTCATTTAACTCACAAGTTACAACTCCCTCGTCATCTTCGTATTAACCCTGTCTTTCATGTTTCCCTTCTCAGGCCAGTGATCCGGGGTCCGCTAGACGGCGGCATCGCGAACCCATCTCTCCCCAGGGCTGTGGAAGTCGAGGGCGCCCCCGCGTTTAGAGTTTAGAGTTAACTGTCACATCTGTGCCACCTCACCCCGGGAGAGAGAGATCGGGTTCACCGGATTACTGAGCCGGCGCTTTGTCCCCCCCTAGTGTGTCTACATGTGTAATTGTTGTCACTGTTTAAACAAATTAAGTTCACCTGTGTCTTCCCTGTGTGTCCCTATTTAGGCCGGCCGAACCCGTACACACCTGTCCGTTCACCGTTGTGCACACCTTTGTTTTCATGTCTGTCTGTGTAAGAAAAGCGTTACTGTAGCTTCGTCTCTCCCCCAGGACTGAGGTATATCGGCAGCACGAGGCTGGGAAGGGGTCTAGTGCAAGGTCGCGATTCAAGTGGAAATCAGTTTTGTATGGACAGTTTCTGTCATTGCCAGCCTGCCTGCATCAAACCCAGCCTGGAGAGTATTCTTTTGATTTGTTTTGTTTGCGTTTTGTTGTGTTAAGACTTTGTTGAACTCAACCATTAATAAACGTGCATGTGCAACCTGCGTTTGCGTTCGCCTTCAGTGTATGAGACAAACACACATTTGCTAAATACAGTTTCAAGCCCTTTTACGTTTTTCGTGTCCGTAACTTTTTAAATTCAAATCTTAACTGTCATTCAGATGAAACTTGGCCAATTTAGATTTGACATGAAAAGACAAAAACCTGAAAAAGTGTATTATTGTAAAACGCAAAATTGTTAAGATATTGCATCATGAATTTGACCAGGTTACGGACACTACAGGTTTTTTGCTTTTTAAGCGTTTACGAAAATGCTTTCATTTAGGCAACAATTTTTACACATCACTTCTATGCTTCTAGTAGCTTACACCAATTTTAGTATCAATATTTAAAAAAAATATATATATAACTAATTTTCATTTTAAATGATTGTTGTTTGAAGCGAGACGGTGGAAAAATGGGGCACATACTGTATAAAATCATCTCCCCAACATGGCTGAAGTTATCAACTTGAAATTTTTTTGGCAAGCAAGATTGGTGACTTCCATGTTGCATAAACTTCAAAAGCTGCTTCTTTGCACGTACATTTTCTGTTTTCTATGTATAACCTAAAATAATGAACCTTATTAAGCATTTTTTATTAAATTATTTATTAAGCATTTCGTTAATAAATAATTTTAACAACAATCGTTATACTGTATGTGTGAGGAGTTTGGGGGATATTAATGAGTTCTCTGTCTGATGTATAAAGGGGTGAGTGTGTCTGGCAGAGAGGCATCAGTATCGCAGACATGTGGCATGCAGGGTCACGTTTTTCTTGATAGCCTGGATGCCCTTCTTCATGCACCACGTGTTTCCTGGACAGGTGAAATGATCATTGATCTTCCATGCATGGTTATGCTTTGCCAGCTTGATGCTGCTGCTGCTGCACCGGTTGTTTCTTGCTTCTCTAAGCTCCACGTCGTCTCCCAGTCTGAAAGCCGCATCCTGAAATCCTAAATTATGAAATAGTCACATAATATCTTGAAATACTGAGTTAGAAAGTTACAGTAACAAGATATTAAGCTGAAATATTGACACTTCAACTTTTTTTTTTGCTAGACTTGCAGTTCTGGGCTTCATAGAAGGTTTTTTTTTTTTCCAGTTTTTAACTAGAAATGAGAGTTTAATTTTAAAAATGGCAACACAGTTAACAATATGATGAAAAATAAGAGACTCAAAAAAATAAAAATGAATTAAATGCATTCAGTAATGCTTATAATTAATTAATTGACATTTATTAATTTTCCATATTAGGAAAAAAACAAATTAGATACTGCATCTATAAATAATTAATCTCCTGACTAGAAATAAGGCGTAAAAACTCAAACATTTTATTGGGTTACTTTTAATTTGGTTCTGGTACTGGCTCTGATTGTTTAGGACACAGGACTCTGTGCTGACCAATTTGTGTGTGAAAATGACTATTCATGCTCCCAGAACCACACTTTCACAGCTGGAACCTGATGATTATTAGCATAGTTGTCCTGGAAGATATGTCATCAGGGAAGAAAACCTCCATAGATGTGATACCCTGGTCATTCATTACATTCAGGTCGTCAGCTGACTTTGTTTTATTGCCACATAACATTACTGAGTCTAGACCTGAGCAACTGAACTAACCCCAGATCATACCACTGTCTCCAGAGGCGTGTACAGTACAGTGGACACTATGCATGATGGGTGCTTCCCTTCTTACTCTGACACGTCCATCGCTCTGGAAGAGGCTCGATCTGGACTCATCAGGTCACATGACCTTTTTCCGTTGAAACGATTTTTACGAAACTTTATGCAAAATTTCAACTAAAAGTGGTTTTCGTAAGGCATTTCTTTTGATTTCTTTAATGACGTGATGTGACAGTCCTGCACTATTCCTTCAGGTTTTAATAATATGTTGGAAAGTTTTGTAACCAAATTCCAGTAACTTCGACTCTGTCTCCTTAGTTGCTTTCTTTGCGCGCTGCAGCTCAATTATCTGACCTTTCTGAAACACAGTGATGTCTTTTCCATGACCATATGGGATATGTTTTCTGACATGGCTGTTTAAATAAATGAGAAGCTACTCGCTGCAAGAGTTAGGATTAAAAGTATTGTTGCCAGTTGAAACATATTGCAGTAATTAATCAAAACAGACTTTTTTTTTTTTTGTCCAGGCAATATATAACCACGCTTCAAATCATATTTTTTTATGGCATTATGCCATGTTTGCTTAACACTATCCTTTTTTAAATTCATTATTCTTGCTCTTTCTATATGGTTACCTCTCTTGTAATAATGAACTCTAAGATAAATTATTCCTCGGTGATGTATGAAATGTTTTTACAGTTTATTTCCAGACCTTCTCTTAGCTGAGATACGTTGAGAACATCTAATCAAATAAATAAATAATAATAATAAAAAAAAAAACAAAGACATTATTTGACTTTTTTGGACAGTTTTATGAGCTGAAGATACATTATTATCATCAGTCTTTGGTAGAAATGCCGTAAGAATTGTGTAATCTGCAAGAATCTAGTGTTTCTCGGCGCGTGATAAATCGTCTAGCGTGTTTACTTTGAGTAAAGTTCGTTGTTTAATGCACGCGGCAGGCGGATGTGCTGTCTTGTCTACTTAATTCAGATGAAGCAGTCGATTTTTAATTTTGATAGTGATATTGTTTCATTTCACCTGACATATGCTTCAGTTAGAAGATGTGATGTCATTTATTTCCGACACGGATGCAGCAGGTTCTCCAGACACTTTCTCAAACACATGCAAGCACACATCTTTTTCAAATCCGCACAAATGTCTGCTGGTAGACATGAATTGGATGTGGATCCAGAGGCAAAATTACATAAACATCCTAATTTCAGGTTGCTTACGTTTACATCATGTTTTCAGGGCACTGGAGAAAAGGATGTGTTCCAGTTTAATACAAAATGTTTTTTTTTTTTTTTTTTTTTAAAGTTCAATTCAGCCCTAATTTTTTTTTTTTTTTTATGTCTTAATTTTTATGGTTGTACCGTGGACATATTTTGATATTATACTCTTTATATGTATTTATTGTTTTCATTATATACACAGTGATCAGTGTAACCTGCTCAGCCATAAAATTATGACCACCCTCCTAATATTGAGTAGGTCTCACCATTTGCCACCGTAACAGTGAAGCACTGTATGTTCTGACACCTTGTGATAGGGACCAGCATTAACCCTTTCAGCCATATGAGCTACAGTAGCTCTTCTAAAGGGGCTACATGGGCCAGCCTTTACTTTTACTTTACCTATGTGCATTGATACGCCTTGGCCACCCATGCCAGTTCACCATTTTTCCTTCCTTGGAATTTACGTTCAATATAGCAAATTAAAATGAAGTAAAAAAAAACAAACAATGATTTGCTAACCCACACTTTTTCTTTAAAACATAATTATGCACACATTTGGCTTTTAAACCAGGGAAACGTGTAGGGGTAGTATTACCGATCGTACAGTATAGTCCTGGGATCAATTCCAATCACCACCAAGTTGCCATTGTTGGACCCTCGAGCATGACCGACTACCTTGAACTGCTAATATGAGTAATGATATAGTCGCTCTGGAAAAGAGCATGTGTCAAATGCTGTAAAAAAAAATGTCACTTCCAAAATGAGTTAACAAAACTAACTATGTATAGGAGTCACTGTGTACACCAACGACGGGCATGCACCCAAATCTTTCTCCTTAAGCGAGGGGTACAGACCTACAGAAGGGGCGGGGCCCCTGGATCAGGGACGGCTGGCACAGATTAAGTGTAATGGGTCTCAGGCTTACGCCACTCTATAAAGACGAGGCAGACTGTGTTTGCTGTAGAAGATCCTCCCAGTTGGGGTTAAGCGCCCGAACATCGGAAATCACAGGGGCTCACACCTGAGGCTGCACCAATGGAAGGCTGGGCGGGGCCGGCTGCCCACTAGGATCCAGCATGTGAGGGGCATGCCCTGGGGACTTTAAACGAGGGTGGGCTGGATAACGCCACTTCATCAGCATGAGAGCGGCGTGTGAGAAGAGCAACACTTACCAGCCGAGTGCCCCGATGCCATCTGGGCACTGCCTCTGGACCCGCATGTGCACACACTTTTGTCTCTTTCTTTCCTTTCTCCCTCCTTAAATCCTTTCCTTTTCCTTATTATTCCTAATAAAACTACCCTTTTTCTTTAAGACCCCACCTCATGTCGCCTAAGTCAAATATCTTACAATATATTGCATTATATACAGTACAGACCAAAAGTTTGGACACCCCTTCTCATTCAAAGAGTTTGCTTTATTGTGTTCTTTATTGCGCTCTTTATTGTGTTCTTTATTGTGTTCTTTATTGTGTTCTTTAGCCCAAACGCGTCTCTTCTGCTTGTTGCCTGTCCTTAGCAGTGGTTTCCTAGCAGATATTCTACCATGAAGGCCTGATTCACACAGTCTCCTCTTAACAGTTGTTCTAGAGATGTGTCTGCTGCTAGAACTCTGTGTGGCATTGACCTGCTCTCTGATCTGAGCTGCTGTTAACCTGCGATTTCTGAGGCCGGTGACTCGGATGAACTTATCCTCCGCAGCAGAGGCGACTCTCGGTCTTCCTTTCCTGGGGCGGTCCGCACGTCAGCCAGTTGCTTTGTAGCGCTTGATGGTTTTTGTGACTGCACTTTGGGGACACTTTCAAAGTTTTCCCAATTTTTCGGACTGACTGACCTTCATTTCTTAAAGTAATGATGGCCGCGCGTTTTTTTCTTCACTTAGCTGCTTTTTTCTTGCCATAATACAAATTCAACCTCTTTGAATGAGAAGGTGTGTCCAAACTCTTGGTCTGTACATATATATATATATATATATATATATATATATATATATATATATACTGTATATTATACCACCACCTTATTATGCAATTATTTATTCACTTAAAGAGCATATTATCACTATGAATTATTCAATAGCTGCAGTTATTCGTAATTCGGCTACCCAGGGTCAATAAGAAGAGGATGGGTTTCTTGAAGCTGAAGGCTTCTTCTTCATGTTGTTGAGAGTTTTCCCTCACCACTGTCTCCTCCAGCTCATTAGGCGTCTAGATCTACACGCAGTCTTCCGTAACAGCGCTGTCTCCTGTTAAAAGTGCTAAACAAAGATTAAAGATAAAAGATTAACCTTAAAGGCTTCGGCTTTTGCAGATCCTTTTTTGTCGCTGTTTTTGTTGTTGTTGGTGTCACTCAAGCAGATTCGCTCCCTGTGGCTAAGCTAAGCAGAAAATGAATTTTTCTTTCTTGTCACTTCTAATCAAGGCGAGCAAGTCATCTCGTTGTAAAGAGGTGGCTGATTTGTGTGGAAACAATGTAGGACTGCGGCGCTTTAATAAAAATGTGGCATGTTCTAGTCTCTTAAATAGAACACGACACGCTCTAGACGAGGCATGGAAATACACTCGACTCCTTTCACATCTTTGCTCTCTCCCTGCCATCTGAGAATGCATTATTTTCCGACAGGTTTAATTTCTCCAAAGATGTAGCTCTGGGAATCATTTGGAATTAACAGACATACTGTATGTATGGTATACATTTTATAAGTTTTTAATGCAAAGATCGCACTTAATATCACGAGACAGTATTATTCATGGCCATGCCCATAAGTATTCGGACTGCCATATGCTTTCTAACAGGACAAATTAAAATAATTATTGATATAAACATATTTTCAATATATTGATGCAAGTCAGTCTGCGTGGATATCACCAGGTGCTGACTTCCCGTCCTCGAGCTGCTTCCTCCGGCCATTACTGCAGCTGCCTTGCTTGTTCAATTCAATTAGTATTTAGTGCAAATCACTAGTGCTCTGTTGTGTTAAAGTACACCTCAAGAATTCATCTTGCTGCTCCTATCAGCAGTCACATCATCAATAAGCATTAGTGAGCCAGTTTCACTTGCAGCCATACAAGTGATTTGTATGCTGCAATTGATCAATCAATCAATCAATCAATCAATCAATCAATCAATAATAAATAAATAAATAAATAAATAAGGTAGAAGTCTGGACTTATAACTAAGGAATACATTTCAGTTTGTTATTTAACATGATCAGTTTTACTTTGTCTTTTACAGCCTCCATGATCCCAACTGCAGTGTTAATCCATAAAGTAAAGTGGGTTAGCAAAAACGATTTTGTTTTGTAAATTACAAAGTCAATGCTATAAAATAGACATTAGTAAAAAAAAATTCACAAAACTCTACATAATTCTATATAGTTTTTAAAAAAAAATTTTTTAAGGTGTATCAAAGTATTCTAACTAAGAGGCACATTAACCCCTGACTCTTGCCAAATATAAACAGGTGGGTAAAAAAAAAAAAAAAAAAAAAAAAGCTTAATACAAATCCCCCATCCTGCACGAAACACTTCCAGACATTCTCTGTATTTTTTTCATTTAAAAAGTTTTCTTTTTTTTTTTTTTTTACCCCGTATCTACTTTGACAGCCTTAGTTGTTTTGTTTTTTTGTCCGACTCCTTTGTGACTTGCTGTGTTACACAAATACTTCAGGAGCAAGCAGGCTCGTTACACACTCACATCTGATGTCGCTGCAGCGGCGCTGTGATTATTGGACCCATTTGAGACGGAACAAAGACTCAGAGAAAAACGCAAATGAAGCCTAGCATCGTTGGCTGCTTTCCCACTAACACACACACACACACACACACACACACACACACACACACACACACACACACACACACACACACACACACACACACACAAATTGAAAAACTATTCCTCCCTCATACTCTGTGTTTGTTCAGTTGGCTTGGTTATATATTACTACTATACATTATTCATATTGTTCTGCTTCTTTGAAAATGTCTTCCTATCGGCCTCATATAGCATATTTAGGTGAACGCGAACAAACACACACTTAAGCCATGAATGGAAATTAATAATAAAGAGAATGCAGATGCTTTTTGGATGAGCTGGGTCACTTTTCTTGCAGTCAGTTCCCTCCCTACAGCGCCGCTGAATTCTCGAAGCTGATTGGTCTAAAGGTGTTGTTCAACAAATCGCAGGTTTATACTGTATGGACGCTCTAATAGATTATTGTTTCTGAAGTTACAACTTACACAGAGAGTTAATAAAACATGCTTGTTGACACAACACCCTGTATACGGGGTCACGGGGGGCCTGGAGCCAATCCCACAAGGCACAAGGCACAGTCTGGATGGCGTCCCAACCCATTGCAGGGTTACACATAACAAGCAATGGTGGCTATGCTTTATGTCTCTGGCTTATGTTTAATACATTAGCACCAAGTAGTGTATATTAATTTACTGTTTAATTAGTAGAAATATGTATAAAAAAAAAGTATAAGTTTTTTTGGCAAACCTGGAAACCAATAAAATAACAATTGATCTACCAAATTCTGCATCAGTGCCTTATTAATACCACACTGTTACAAAAAGGTTTGTAATTATTGGCAAGCATCCAACAAGGAAAACATGAATAATTAGATTTTACATGACTGCAACTGCGTCCATTACAGTAAAAAAAAAAAAAAATGTAAGGATAGATCTTCATGGAAGAAATGTGGTCTTGGAGAAAAAAAAAAATCACAAATAGAGATCACGTACACACTCGGCGCAATTGCATTGTAAAAACAATCAACAGTTAATTGATCAGCAGTGTTTAATAGTGAAAGGAAGAGCATTACCACTCACACACACACACACACACACACACACGCACACACACGCACATACTCACACCATATGATACAAAATGAATGAATAACTGTGCGTCCATAATAATAAAAAAAAACACTTGTTGATGAGACTATACAGGAAAAGTCTTTAGTTTGCTAGGGAGCATAAAATATGGACATGAGAGGTCATGTGACCTGATGAGTCCTGATTGAGTCTATTCCAGAGTGATGGGCGTGTCAGGGTAAGAAGGGAAGCACGTGAAGCGATGCACCCATCATGTACTGCATAGTGTCCACTGTACAAGCCTCTGGAGGCGGGGTTATGATCTGGGGTTGCTTCAGTCGCTCAGGTCGAGACTCCGCAACGTTATGTTGCAATAAAATGAACGTAGATAGTTCCCTGTTCCCTGTTAACTTAAAATGTCAATCTGTCTTGTCCCGGCTAGCCGGCTAATTAGGTTTCTTAGTTAGCTAGTTAGCTTCTGTTAATTTACGTTGCGTACAGCACGCTGGTCCTTTAGGAACGTTGTTTCGTTTCACTGTGTACTAAACTGTATATGGTTGAAGTGACAATAAAAGCCTGCTTGACTTGACTTGAAGTCAGCTGACGACCTGAATGTACTGAATGACCAGGTTATCACATCTATGGAGCTTTTCATGGTACGGCCATATTCGGGACAAGGCCAGGCAGTGTAGCATATGGAAAACAGTATTTTATGCTTATCAGGACAGAGTTTCCCAACACTATCACAGATAGATAGATAGATAGATAGATAGATAGATAGATAGATACATAGATAGATAGATAGATAGATAGATAGATACATACATAGATAGATAGATAGATAGATAGATAGATAGATAGATAGATAGATACTTTATTGATCCTGAAGGAAATTCCAGAATAAGAATCATTTATTAAGAATCAACCAATTTTCTAATAATTAAGATAAAGTTGATTTGTGATTCTGTGGGAAAATTCGAGCCAACTCCATTGAGCCAAAGATGTGTAAAGAAATGCTAATCCTAATGTTCTAATGTCATCAGCTAAATTAAAAGGTAATGTAATTAGCTAAGGCTAACGCTAAGGCTAATTAGCTAAAGCTAATTCCGTTCAGTTAGGTAAATCAGCTAAAGCTAATTCACCCAAATGCACATAGACACTTATATCACTCTGTGACATGTGTCAGATTTCCTTGTTGTCAATGGAAACCGCGGCGCTCATGTCGTAATGAATGCAGTGACCTAGTTAGGTTTGATATGGGTATTTTTTAAAAAAAAAACTTAAATTATATATTTTTTTTACCTGTACACAAAAAAAAACAAAAAAAACATTGAAAGTTAAAATGAATCTATAAAACATACAGAGCACATGCACTGTCACACGGTTTTTTTTTTTTTTTTCTTTTTCTTTTCCTCCAGTGTATCAACGCCTCATTGCTAGAGCCGGATCAGAGCAAGAAAGCGTTGCTGATGCTTGAATACATTTGAACATGATGGAGAGGAAAAGCCCACGCTGCTTGGCATGTTTATGAAGCTAATTTCCATATTCCTGCTCCAGATCTGCCCTTGATCAAGCCCTTTCAGTTTCTCTTACCTCTAGGTCACCTTTACGTACACTAGATGCTCTACTGATAAGTGCTTCAGTAAATTGACTGAGACTGTATGGAAGTGATTTTCACATTAATCAGGGTTAGGGTTAGGGTTAGGGTTAGGGTAACCCTAGGACCCTGGCGGTGCAAGGCGACAGTGCTAACCGCTACACCACCGTGCCGCCATGGCTCGAAATATATTTAAAAAATAGTTTTACATTACATTTAAAAACGTTTTTTTACAAGGTTTTATTTTAAGATTGTAAACTTTGTATATCCAGGTACATCAATTCTTTAAGGATAATACGTCTTGTGGCACATGGCCTCTGTGCACCACAACATCAAATTTGAAATGAAATGAAACACTCAATATATAAGCAAAGTCAAGACTTTTAACTTTCCATCCAACGAGTTGTGACAGAACAACTACAAACGTGTGGCTTTAACCATATTTTTTTGTGACTCGTAAATAATGGAACGAGTTGCTGACAAGCAGGTGCATGTCCAGGTGTGGCCTGTTCCCTCGTTACTCTCTGACCAATTAAGCGGATGAAAGGCCTGGGAGTGGCTCTGAGTGTTGTATTTGCGTTTGGTAGCTGTTCTCTCAACATTCTCTTGAAAGAGATGCCCATGCAAGTGAAAAGGCCACCATTAGGCTGAAGAAACAAAATAAACCCATTCATTAATATCTGCATAGATTTTTAAAGCTGGCCAGGGAGCTGCTTGAACATTAGTGCACTGCTCTAAAGATTTAATATTTGTATATAAAATATAATTTTTTTTTTTACTTTAAACTGTATGTACATGTTTTAATATTCTATATAAAGTTTCATTTATACAGATTCATTATTCTGTAACGTAGAGTATTATGATCTTTAATAAGGAAACTGTGCATAATTTGTTTTAAATGTATTACAGAAGCCAGAAGTGTCTGAATAAGTATGTGAGCATGTGTGTGCATGTACTGCATGCCCTGTGACGGATTGGCACTCATGGCCTGCCTCGTGTACAAAAACTCCTGCGATGGGATCCGGGCATCATGTGATCATGTACAGGATATAAGCAGTATGGAAAATGAATTTATGAGTGAATGAATTATAGAACCCAAAGCCGGGAGTTGAATCCTGCCTTTGGCTTTTGTGTTGTGCTCGCATGTTCACCCTATGCTCACCAGGTTTCCTCCACAGTCATGCATTGATAAACAAGCTGATTGGCTGTTTTAAAAAATTGTCCGCAGTTTGTGTGTGCATGTCCTGTGTAGTGGAGTGGAACCATGCTACTCAGGGCGTCCCTGGCCTTGTGCTGTACGGTAAGTGTCCTGAGACGACCCTAGTGTTGTGAAATAATACTTTCATTGGGACGAACTCTGCTTCCTCTTATTTTGCGTGTTTTCAGTATTTTCCATACAGTTCTGGAACTAAACTTTATCACAGAACTTCATATATAAAAAAAATAAATAAATAAATAAATAAAAAAAAGCAAAAAACACTTTCTATGAGGATATCGTGCAGTAACGCAAGAGTAATGCAAGCTGGGCTTCCTGTTTTGACTCTTTCACCCGTCTGTTGTCCCGAAGGTCTGAATGTTGAGCTCAATAAGGATAAACAACGCAAACTTTGTCTCACTGTACGCATCGCAAAATATCGACACGTCTCCTAATGCTGCACACGAGCACATGTTCCAGTTTGAGGCTCCTCTCCGATCGTGGACCTCGTGAGCAGTCTGACGAGTGAATCTTTTTTTTCGCCTCAGATTAGTATGACATAAAATCGAGAAAAAGTCAGGAGTGAAAATTTAGCCAATGTCAAGCTGTCAGTGAAAGTTAGGTTTTCTTTATCGATTTTCAACACGGCCGAAGAGATGCTTGCTGGACTTTGGCAGCTGATGTGTTTTTTTTTTTTCCCCCCCGAGTTACGTGAAGAAATGTAATGATTTGCCCCGTCTGTTTTTACATCCTTATATAACGTTTATTTATGGTTTTGTTTTTTTAGCCCAGGGGTTTAGGAACGGAGATGATTGCAGTGCACGTCATTGCTTATTATTCTCTGAGAAATTGTTGGAGCTTTCAGGTTGCGGGTTTCCCTTCGGAGGGACCGCTGCTTCTCTCAAACCTTCCTCATCATCAGTCTGAGAGCTTGTTGTGAAATCTTGTGTGCTGCACCTTCTCAGAAACAATTAGCAAACTTTTCTGCCTGGATAGTAGTGAAGCAGTTGTCCTTACAGGGATGTTTAGGGTGTTTGCTCATTACTCCGTTTGACCCTGTGGCATTTTTCTATTCAAGTGTTGTTTAATAAAGCTGTCCCTGAAAAACCTCGGCAAGACCTTTGGAAATGCGACGTTATAATGAACAACACATGAGATCCTCTCTTTGTCATCATGTGCGTTCTTTATTCTCCTCCGCCCCCTGCTTTGCGTATTGTCTTTTTGTTTTTGTTTTTTTTGATGCTATGGGATCATAAATAACATTTGTCAGGCTATAAACATAACCCGGGTTATCTCTGAGCCGTAAAAAAAAAAAAACGGGAAACCAAATTCAATAGAGGTTTTATATCCGTGTAAGACACGTGCAACACTCGTTATAGATATACCCGTTGTAATGGCGGATAATTTAATTAGAAAAAAGAAAAAAAAAAAAAAAAAAGAAACCTACAGTTTTCATATCTAAACAAAGCTCCAGACAGAGATAAAGGCGCACATCGAGCTTGACAGCACAATAATACGTGTCTAATCAAAATGTAAATGACTTCACTAGCTTAGCATTCACAGGAAAATGAATCTAAGAAGAAGGCGGAGATAAAAAAAAAAAAAAAAAAAAGACAACTGGGTGGCATCAAACCATGTGCTCATTGTGTTGCAGAGGCAATTTTGCTTTGATGTTTTTCCACTGAGGGTCTGTAAAGAAGCTTTATCACTGTTCTTTCTCGCATTTGCAGTATTCCATCATGTTCACCGTAGAACACTTAAAGTTTCCTCCGCACACTTTATTTTTGAACAGCTTAAAATTGGACCTTGAAACAGTTCATAAGTCATTCATTACAACCGCGCTTCTAACTCTGCTGTACAGTGGAGCCCAAAACGTATAGAGATAAAAGTGATGTTGTGGTGTTTTGAATGGCTATCTCGTTTTTAAATTTTTTTATTAATTTTTTTAAATAATGACAACGCAAGATAAAAAGAATAAATAGTTTTTTTTTTTTTTTTTCTTTTTTTTTTAATGTAATGAAATCGTTTATTGTTTAAAACCTGCTGGATGCGGCTGGGCACGGAGTCAATAATACATCTGCAGGATTCTGGTGTCACTCGCTCAATCCATGCCTGCTTGATTGCTTCCTGAAGATCATGTACAGAAGTTAGTTTATTAGGGCCTCCGAGTGGCGCAGTGGTTAAAGCGCTCGCCCTATCATCCGGGAGTAGATAGCGCTGTCCTCCGTGTGTGTTACGCCGCCCCCAACGGTGCGCGAGCGAGCAGTTCGAAAAGATGCGGTCGGCTGGCGTCACGTGGTTCGGAGGAAACACGTGATAGTCTTCGGCCCTCCCGGCTGAGTGGTAGTAGTAGCCTTAATGTGGAGCCCCCTAGTGATGGGGAGGAATTGGACACGACTAAATTAGGGAGAAAATCGGGGAAAAATACAAAAAAAAAGAAAGAAAAAAAAAGAAGATAGTTTATTGACTACTTCCCTATTGTCCAACAGTTTTTTGCAGAAGCTGAATCTCATTGTCACATAGCCAGTTTCTCACTAGTTTTTCAGTTGATTAGCACAACTCCTCAGCCAGATAGGCTAGAACGTATTAGTGACATCATCTGTTTTGTGCACCGTTTTGTGCACATATCATCAGTATGTGCACTGTTTTGCGCAAATACATTATATCTGCATGTTGTCTTCATACTTTTAGCTATCACTGTATGTTATAGGATCCTTTCCATTGGAAATCTCATAATGGTTTATTAAGTAATGTACTTAAATGCTTTATTAACTAGTGGGAATACCTGTCCTTGATGGGAAAAGAGTTTGTAGAAATAGTTAAAAGGTTAAAGCTAGAAAAAATGATCTTTCAAATTATCAGCTTTAATAATCATTCATATTATTATTTCAGGTCGAAGCCCACTTACATGTCTGTCTGTCTTTCAGTATGCGAGAACTCTCTGCCTAACTTTTAAGACGAAAAAAAAAAAAAAAAAACTTTTTAAGGTTCATTATGTTACCCCTTGTTTACACTCCCTGTTCGGTAATCGAAGATTGAATCACAGATGCGAAATAAAGATTTATCTTAGTAGAATATTAGTAGCTTATTTTATTAAATCCGGCACATAACTGTTCATAACATCGCTTTTACTCGACATTTTGATTTCACTTATGGTGCAGGTTAAACGTCAGACAGATACAGTATGTAAGTGCTGCAAAGGTTTCATTCAATTCTGTCCAGCCAGTTTTGTGTGATGCTGTGACAAAATCTGTCTGGACAGACATACAGACATACAGACAGACAGACAGACAGACATAAAATTTTCTGAGACTGGTTTCGGGTCCTCCAATGTACAGTACGAAACAGGTTGCGTAACACACCACATGAGCAGTTAAACCTTATTTATAGATTGTAGAAATGATTTCTCACGTCCTATGAGGTTTTGTTGATTGTTGATTTGATTAATGAATAGAGGTGTCATGTCAAGTGTTACTCGAGGTCCTTAGACACATACACCTGTGTTTTTTCTTTCTTTTGTTTTTTCAGGCTGCAGAGCCTACGTGTTTTTTAGGTCTAGGTATTTATCAGGTTAGGTGTCGGGGAAGTCAGTCTGCCCAATCTAGCTGTACACTTTGAAGAATGTTTTCTCAGACACACTAGAATTGTGCATCCGGCTCCTGAAAATGGGTTCGCGCTCACAGAAGGTCACATAGATCTGAAGGTAATTAGAACCAGGCCCGGTTTTCAAGGTTTATTCGGAATTACCTCGCTCTTTCTCTGTCTCTTTCTGTTTCTTTTAGCTGTAAACCCATGCCCTGTGTTTCAGTGTTAAGTGCTTTTTCTCAAAAGAGTGCCGAACAGACCCTGAGAGCAAGGTCTACGCTCGATTAATTGTTTGAAAGGTGTTAGTTCAAGCCAGGATGTTTTTTTTTTCTTAACTTTTTTTTTTTTTTTTTTTTGTAGCTCCTACAAAGCAATAATTATTAGGTGAGTAATGTGTTGCGTGTGGCTTGTAGGTTCAAGATGCTCGCTGGCGTACTGTTTCACAGAGAATAAGGATTTGCCTCAACATCTCAGGTTATGTTTTTAACATTTTAACCTAAAATTATTAAAATTTACATTGAATTATGAGCTTGTGTTGATAAATCATATAATGAAA